>JAREIK010008635.1:15000-45704 GCA_029783825.1 Sapria himalayana | reverse complement strand
CCTGCTAAAATAAGAATTCATGAAAAATATTTAAAAACTAATTCCGCTGCATTTTATGATTTATTCCCTACACCGACTTGATATATATAAACTAGTATACATACTTAGGTATGTCGACTTGATATCTACATAACTAGTAAACATTATACATCAATATAAAAAGTATACATACGGTAGCTGACTTGATATCTACAAAAATAGTATACATCAATATGCATGTATATTTTATACATAACTAGTATACATACTTAGGTATGTCGACTTGATATCAACATAACTAGTACATACTTAGGTATGCCAACTTGATATCTACATAAATAGTATACATTTATACATCAATATAAATAGTATACATACTTAGGTATGCCGATTTGATATCTACAAAATAGTATACATCGATATGCATGTCAATTTATACATAACTAGTATACATACTTAGGTATGCCAACTTGATATCTACAAAACTAGTATACATACTTAGGTATGCCGACATTATATCTACATAACTAGTATGAATACTTAGGTATGTCATCTTGATAATACATAACTATTACATTTATACATCAATATAAATAGTATACATACTTAGGTATGCCGACATAACTATATATAAATAGTATACATAAACATACGTTTATTTTAAATAAGTGTATTTAAACATAACTATACATCAATATGCATGTGTGATATAATTCGAATTTCTTATATAAATGTATATTACTATATATATAAAACTAAAAAAGTATACATAAACATAATTATATATAAATTTAACAACGTATATTTAATGTTATATAGATATATATATATATATAACTATATAAATGTATTTAACAATATGTATATAAACATATTACTAATATAAATGTATTTATCTACATTAATATATATAACTATATATAAATAGTTTACATAAATAGTATAAGGCTTGCCAACTTGATATTTACATCAATATACATAACTATATATAAATAGTATACATAAACAGGGTATATAAACAAAAGTGTATTTTATATAGTGTATTTAAACAAAACTATCATCAATATGCATGTGTGATATAATTCAAATTTCTTATATAAGTTTTTTTACTATATATAAAAAACTAAAAAAAAGTGTACATAAACAAAATTATATATAAATATAATAATGTATATTTAATATAGATAATATATATATATATATATATATATATAGATATATATATATATATGTATTTAACAATATGTATATAAACTATTACTATATAAAATGTATTTATCTACATAATACACATAACTATATAATCTATACACATAAATAGTATAAGGTATGCCGACTTGATATCTACATCAATACATAACTATATAAACAGTATAGAAAAATAGTATAAATAAACATATGTGTATTTAAATAAGTGTATTTAAACAACTATACATCAATATGTATGTGTGATATTATTCGAATATGAGTGTATTTTACTATATATATAACTAAAAAAAAGTATAAAAAACATAATTATATAAAAATTTAACAACGTATATTAAATTACATACATACATCTATATATATATATATATAATATAATAACTATATAAATGTATTAATATCTATATAAACATATACTAATAAAATGTATTTATCTAATTATACACATAACTATATAATCTATACACATAAATAGTATAAGGTATGCCGACTTGATATCTACATCAATATACATAACTATATATAAACAGTATAGAAAAATAGTATAAATAAACATATGTGTATTTTAAATAAGTGTATTTAAACATAACTATACATCAATATGTATGTGTGATATTATTCGAATATGAGTGTATTTTACTATATATATATAACTAAAAAAATAGTATATAAAACATAATTATATAAAAATTTAACAACGTATATTAATATACATACATACATATATATATATATATATATATATATATATATATATATAATATATATATAACTATATAAATGTATTTAATAATATCTATATAAACATATTACTATATATAAATGTATTTATCTACATTAATATACATAACTAATTAAAAACAATATACATAAAAAAATATAAGGTATGCCGACTTGATATCTACATCAATATACATGACTATATATAAAAATATACATAAACTGTATACATAAACATAAGTGTATTTTATATAAGTGTATTTTATATAAGTGTATTTAAACATAACTATACATCAATATGCATGTGTGATAATTCAAATTTCTTACATACATGTATTTACTATATATATATAACTAAAAAAATAGTATACATAAACATAACTATTTATAAATATAAAATGTATATTTAATATACATACATACATATATATTTATATAGATATATAACTATATATAAATGTATTTAACATTATGTATATCAACATATTACTATATATAAATGTATTTATCTACATTAATATACATAACTATATATAAATAGTATACATAAACAGTAAAAAGTATGCCGAGTAGATATCTACATCAATATAAATAACTATACATAAATATTATACATAAATAGTATACTTAAACATAAGTCTTTTTTATATAAGTGTATTTAAACATAAATATAAATTAATATGCGTGTGATATAATTAGAATTTCTTATATAAGTATATTTTACTATATCTATTACTATAAAAACATTATACATAAACATAACTATATATAATATAACAATCTATATTTAAATTACATACACACAATATATATATATAACTATATATAGATGTATTTAACAATATGTATATCAACATATTACTATATATAAATGTATTTATGTATATTAATATACATAATTATATATAAATAGTATATATAAATAGTATATATAATAGTATATAGTATACATAATATATAAGATATGTTGACTTGATAAACATCAATATACATAACTATATATAAATAGTATACATAAATAGTATGCATAAACATAAGTGTATTTTATATAAGTGTATTTATAAATAACTATACATCAATATGCATGTGTGATATAATTCGAATTTCTTATATATATGTATTTTACTATATATATAACTAAAAAAATAGTAAACATAAACATAACTATATATAAATATAACAATGTATATTTAATATACATATATACATACATACATACATACATACACACACACACACACACACACACATATATAACATTATGTATATCAACATATTACTATATATGAGTGTATTTATCTACATTAATAAACATAACTATATATAAATAGTATACATAAACAGTATACTTAAACATATCTATATATAAATATAATAACATATATTTAATACACACACACACACATATATATATAACTATATTTAAATAATTTAACAATATGTATATCAATATATTACTATATATAAATGTATTTATCTACATCAATACCAATACATAGTCATATGTCTAAATATATATAATTTCATGAAAAATATATATAACTACATCTACAACATGTAAAACTACATGATTCAGAAACTTAATATCCATTATTCATTCATCTCATTCATACATGCTTTTTTGGACATTGTATAAATCTTTATCATTTTCTCATATATTTTTGGAAATTAAATTTAATTCTTTCAATCTTAAATATTTTTTTATTATATTTTATATGCTTGTATAAATCATTATGATATAATATGTTTAGGGTTTGTTTTTTTGTTTCACTTAATATCATTTTACTAAAATTGATTTCTAATAAAATGTTCATTTTTTAAAATTCATTTTGTAATTTTCAAAACAAATAACAACATGCATGTGTAATAAATATTATAATAAATTTCTAAAGAATAGGTGTGATGTAGTTTCAATTTACAAAGAAAAAACTTTAAAAATAAAAATTATTTACAAAATAAAATTTGCACCTTATAATATTCAATATGTTATATTTATTATAAATAAATAATGTTTGAAATGTATTTATTAATTACAAAAAAAACATTGTAATGTATTAAATTATAAAAAAAATTAAAAAAACTGTAAAAAATATATATATAAAAACAAATTCATATATATATATATATATATATATATATATATATATATATGGTCTTTTATATTTTTAATACATATAATAATAATTACTTGTAGAAAAATTTAATCTTATATTTATATGGTAATCTATTTTGTTTGAACATAATTAAAGAAATAATTTATTTTTTTCGAAACAATAAAGACATGTATTTATATGCACTACATTATATTTGTTTGAATTTTAAAGTTTATAAAAATTTATTAATCATAATAAATAATATGTAGAAATTTATCATAGACATTAATATTTTAATAAAAAAAGTATATAGACAAACAAAAATTATATTATCTATTATGAACAATATTTTCATTTTTAACTAAATTGTAAAACCAAAATAATTTACAGATATGTCTATTTTTTTTATTTATGAGTATAATGATACTTATTTTAATATAAATATTAAAAAAACAACTATTTGAATATAATAAAAGCTCATATATTTAATTCATAATTTCATTTTATCCATTAATATGCTTCACACACACACATATTTGTTTTAAATATAAAAAATTTATAATATTTTATAAATTTTATACAATATTTAATATTTTATTTTAAATAAATTTGCAAAATCAAAAAATTTTAAATACATTTATTCACAGACACACACACACACACATATATATATATAATATTTCATGTGTAACTTTAAAAATACATTACGTATATAGGTATATGTGTGTGTTTGTGTGGGTGTACAGTAGTATATGCATGCATACATGTATATACACACTACTTTGAAAATGTAGATACATGTGTGAAAATATACAAAAGAACATAAATGTGTATACTGATATATAATATATTGTAATGTATATGGATGTATAAATGTGTTTATGTGTAGGGCAGTGTATATGCACATATATATTTATTCATATATATGTAAATATTAACATTAATTTTGAGAAGAAAAATACTTGAGCTCATAAATATTAACATGTTCCAAAAATTCGTGAGAGCATGAGCAAAAAGTGACATTATTACAAGATACAACTAATCTCTCATCTATAACACTTTGCCTCAAATTTTGATCAGAGTAATACTTGCAATGATAAAGGTTCATTCAATTCTAAATATCATGGTGTTACATTTTCATTCAAAACTATAATTTGTTCAAATTAAAAATCTATCTAATATCTTCTTCAATAACTCTTCAATCTTCTTTTTCTAGTCTTGATAAGCTATTTTCAATTTTGATTATTTGTACATTTCTTATCTAATATCTCTAGTTCGAATTATTGTAAAAGTAAAATCTATCAAATCAATCTAGGGTAGACATCTTACTTTTCTATGAGATATTTGATTATATAATATTTAGTATATACTATGACTTTTGTCCCCACTAAATATGATATTAATTTTCCAAAAGAAAAGATTATTGATACAAGTTCTTTCTCTATAGTGGTGTAATTCAATTGAACATTTTAGAGTGTGTTGTTATCACAATATATGATAACTATTTATACATATTTGTATAACTATATAAAACTCTTCATAATTATATTTAACTATATTTGTAACTATGTAAATAGTTTTTTAACAATATTAATAACTACATATAACTATTTTTTAAACTATATTATATTTTATAACTATATGAGTAATTCTATATAACTGTATTTTTAACAAAATATATATGTATAATATACAACTATATATCATTGTATTTTACTATACGTATATCTATAAAATATTATATATAACTATATCTTTAACTGCATACATATTTATAACTATATGTGTATGATTATATAAAATATTTTTATCTTTGTAATACTCTATATAATTAAATATAAATATATTTGTATCTATGTATACATATATGTAATCATAAAATTTAATCTATATATTATTTATAACTTTGTATAAATTTATGTATAGCTACTTATAACTACTTGTATCAATATATTTCTATATAATTATAAGTTTAACTATATATAACTCTATTTTTAATTATATATATTACAGGTATAAAAACATATAGATGTCGACCTCCCTCTCTGGTTACCATCTATTGAGGTCTATTGATTCTTTTTTTCCCTCATCAGATATCTTTACTACCAAATGATAAAGGGATTGAGATTTATGGAAGAAATGGGGTTTACATTCACAAAGTTGTTCAGTAGGCTGTTTGCCAACAAGGAGATGAGGATTTTGATGCTAGGTCTTGATGATGGTGGATAGATAACCATTCTTTAATAGTTGAAGCTTGTGAAATTGTAACCACAATTCCTGCTATTGTATTCAATGTAGAGACTGTTAAATATAAAAACATCAATTTCATTGTGTAGGATGTTGGGGGTCAAGACAACGTTCGCCCTTTCTGGAGGGATTACTTTCAAAATACCCAAGGTCTCATATTTTGTCGTGGATAGCAATGACAGTGTTCGAGTAGTTGATGCCAGAGATGAGTTGCATAGGATGCTAAATGATGAAAAACTTTGAGATGTAGTTTTACTGGTATTTGCCAATAAGCAAGATCTTCCCAGTGCAAGTAAAGACAATTTTGCATAGGATGCTAAATTATATATATAATTATAATATATATAAAATTATATAAAAATATATATACCTACATGTATAAATATAAGTAGAACTATTTGTAATTATCTATATAACCACATGTTACTATAATTATAATTACATGTATAATAACATACAATATTATATTTAACTATATGTGTATAACTTTGTATAAATATTTGTAAAACTATATATAAATATTTGTTTCACTATATAACACTCTACAACATTAAATATAACTATATTTATAACTATATACATATATGTAAATCTATATATTTATTTTTAACTTTATATATTTATGTATAACTATTTGTATGAATATATTTATATATAACTATATATTTATTATATAAAAATAATAATAGCAATATACTATATGTATAATAACATATAACAATAAATAAATAAATCTTATTATATATAACTATAAAAACTTTATACATAACTATATTTAAATATATTATTTACATCTTATATTTAATATACATTTGTATATATTAGTATATAAAAATATATTTTACTATATCTATACCTAAACATAACTATATGTATAATTATATAAAATTATATGAATAAATATATATATCTACATGTATAAATAAAGTATTACTATATGTGTAACTATATGTATATCCACATATAAATTTTTATAACTATATATATTATATGTATAATAACATATAACTATAAATAATTATATCTTACTATATGTATAACTAAAAAAACTTTATACATAACTATAGTTAAATATATAATTAACAACATATTTAATATACATTTTTTTATATTAATATAAAAATGTATTTTAGTATATCAATACCTATACATAACTATATGTATAAATATATGAAATATTATGTAAAAATATATATACATACATGTATAAATATAAGTTTAACTATGCATGTAACTATATATAACCACATGTAACTATATTTATAATTATATGTATAAAAACATACAACATAATGTTTAACTCTATGTATAACTATATATAAATTTGTATAACTATAAAAAACTTATATAAATATATATAACTTTATTTTTAATTATGTATACATATATGTATAAATATATGTAAATCTATATAATTGTTTATAATTTTGTATACATTTATATATATTTACTTATAACTATTTGTATGCATATATCACTATATAATTATATGTTTACCTATATGTAACTATTTATACCTATTTTTACTATATGTATCCTAATATATATTATATATGGGATAATACTAATTTGTTGTACTAACTTGAAATAAAATGGCTAAAGATATAATATCAACAATATGTAAGCACATAGCATGAGACTGCCCATTGATCAGGCTCATATATGGTTTAATACAAATAAAGGTCGTATAATTACCTAATCCCAGCCCTTAGGCCTCATGATCAAATAAGAACTTATATATAAAAAAATGTAATATTTGATAGGTTTGTACTGAAGAAATTTTATTTTCTTTTATATAATTCTTCATTCTAACACTGTACTCTCTATGTTTCTCTTTTCCCTCTCTAATTCTTTCTGCCACTCTGTTCCTCTTTTTCTGTGTCGCATACTCTCTCTTGTTATTTTCTTTCTCGCTCTTCTTTCTTGCATGTTCTCTCTCTCTCTCTCTCCATCTCTCCCTCCCTCTCTCTCCCTATCTCTCCCCCCTCTCTATTCCTCCCTCTCTCCCTCTCTCCTCTCTCTCTTCCTCTCTTTCTCTCCCATCCTCTCTCCCTCTCTCTCCCTTTCACCATTTCTCACTCCCTCTCTATTGCTCCTTCTCTCTCCCTCTCCCTCTCTCTATCTCCCCCATCTCTCCATTTCTCTACCCCTCTTTTTCCCCACCTTCTCTCTCTCTCTCTCTCCATATACCCCTTCAAACTTTAAATGTCTTTCTTTTTTGCTTTCCTTTCTTGTGCATTATCATATTTTGCTCCCTTTATCTAGTATTATTGTGATATCTATTAAACTTTATTGTGCTAAAAATAGCTTTATCTATTCATGTAGATTCTACAAACATTGCCTCGATATTCATGATATTTAATTTTTAAATATTCATCTGTAAGTAATTTTATTTAATTATTAGTATATTTTGAAGTAATAGAATCAGTTTAATTAAAATAATGATTGGACATTATTTTTTGTAAATAAAATAGGGCAAAATGAGTTTAGATCATCAGTGGATGTACAGATGTTTAAAATGGATTTTTGAATATAGATTTTTTGAGTGGGTTTGAAACTTCATCAATTTTGAATGTAGTAATCAAGATGGATGGATAGAGACAAAATAAATTGTACATGTAATCATCGCAAGTGTTGGAATATCTCTTTTCGTGATGCAAACACTATAAGATACCATTTGGCTAAATATGGGCTTTGTGACAAATTATTTATTTGGATTTATCCGAGGTAAAGTACAAAGGCCTGAACATTGACTAAAATGAGGGTACTGAATCATTTGCTTGTGGTGAAGAATCATCAAACACATACCATAGAATGATCACGCAAGCTGTCGGTGCTGACTTCAATATGGATTAATGGTTGAACCACATAATCTTAAAGCTTAGAAATTTTATTAAATGCGTAAAGCTGCAGATAAAGAGTTGTGGCCTGGTTTATAAAAACACATTCACAATTGTCACTTATGGCTCAACTTATGAGCATTAAGTCAAAAAAATCATATTTCTGATAATTATTTGATCATGTGAGAGAAACGAATGAAAGAGATTACTTCGGATAAAATTTGAGCACTAACACTTTTACAACACTAATAAGTTACTACGAGGAATGGGTCTACCAGTCAAAAAATTGATTGTTATTTAAATGGATGTATGTTATGTTGGGGTGGTGATAGTGATTTAATTAGCAGTAAAGTTTTTTGATCATCCTCGATTTAAGAAGGCACTCGTCTTGTAGATATGCCACAAAAATTGAAGCTTTTATTTAAGAATATGGATTATTTTCTATTAATTCCACGATTACAGAGACTATATGCATCAAATGCTATATAAAATGATTTGAGGTGTCCATTTGAGCATGTGGTTGAAGAAAGGGTAATGCGCCATCCATTAAATTCACTTGCTTGAAATCATTTTAATTATATACATCAAGATTTTGCAGCTGAAAGTCAAAATATGAGATTGGGTCTCTACACTGATAGATTTCATGCATTTGGGCGATCTGGACAATAGTATTCAACATGGCCAATGATAGTGACACCTTATAACTTGCCTTCGTGGTTGTGTATGAAAGAGCAAAATATGTTTTGTCAATATTCTTTCCATGGTCAAAAAATCCAAAAAACATGCTGGATTATTTTCTTACAACCTCTTATTGTAGAGTTAAATCATTTGAGAGAATTTGGCATTGATACATATGATATCTCAAATAAGCAAAATTTCATTATGTGGCAGCCCTTATGTGGATGGTAAGTGACTTTCCTATATATTCAATGTTGTCTGGCTAGAGGAACTACAGGTTGATTTGCATGCCTGCATTGCATGACAAATTCTGATGCATTTACCCTCAAATTTAGTAGTAAACAGTCATGATTTGATAACCATCATAAGTTTCTACCTATGAATCATCCATTTGTAGAAATAGAATTACATTTTGAAAAATTAAAAACTATGATGATAGTTGCACCAAACAGTTCATTCAAAAGATGATATTATTACAGAGATTTAGAGATTGGGGTTTAAAGAAAGTAACTGTAAAGGATGCTACTGGAAGTAATGGATCAATATGTAGTATATTTTGGGGACTTGCCTTATTGGAAATCCAATTTAATTCGTCATAACTAGATGTAATGCATATTGAAAAATGTGTTTGACAATGTTTTCAACATTTTCCTTAATGTAGATGGGAAAAAAAGACACTTAAAATCAAGACAAACACTAAATGATTACTGTCGGCAGCCCTGGATTGAAAAAGGATGAGGCAATAAGAAAATTTCCTAAAGCTTGCTACATGCTTGATAAGAAGACAAGACAGATATTGTGTAAATGGGTTAAAAATTTGAAATTCCCTGATAGATATGTGTCAAATATGGGTAGATGCGTGGATATGAAGAATTTTAAAGTATTGGTATGAAAAATCATTACTGTCATATATTTTTGTAGAGATTAATACCAATTGCATTCCATGAATTACTTTCCCTGAGTGTTTAGATGGTTCTTACAGAACTTAGTTTGATTTTCAAATAGCTAACTACAACCACAATCAAAATAGATTACATGGTGAGGCCGGATAATGATTTCTACTTATTATTTGTAAGCTTGAATAGATATTCCCACCATGTTTTTTTGACTCAATTGAGCATTTTCTAGTCCATTTGGCATATGAAGCAAGGATAGTAGTGCCAGTGCAATTCAAGTGGATGTATCATTTTCCAACTGTAAATACATATAATTGCTATGTTTTATTTATTTGTACATAAAGGTAATATTGTAAATTTAAATATAATTGAAACCTAACATTGTGGTTGTAGGTATCTTCATAAGTGAAATTGAATGTTAGAAACAAGGCAAAAGTTGAAGATTCAATTTGCAATGCATATTTAGTAGAAGAAGCATCATCATTTTGTTCTTATTATTTTGAGGATCATGTCAATACAAAGAATAGAAATGTATCTCAGAATGATGAACGTAATGTGATGATAGAAGATGATTCTGTGAACAAACTATCTATCTTGAAACACCCTGGAAGAGTATTTGAAGAACAAAAAAAGATGCATGATAGATTGAAGAGTACAAAGCAACCCAGAGCTATGTTTTACTTAATTGTGAGGAGGTTGCACCATATATTGAGTATGTTTACCCAAAATGGTTATAGGTTTATCATAGTTTAATTTTATCCGTAATAAGAATAATTAAAAATTGAAATATGTTTTTCTATATTTTATATTTGTGTAGTATTTATGTTGACAGTTAAAAAATAGGCAACCAAGCAATTTCTAGCAATGAAGTCGATTTATATGCTAGAAACTGAATTTGCGAAACTGGTTCAAAAAAATATGTGAGAATTATTAAGTTTTAAATTTTTGATTTATTTAATTTATTAGTATCTTTTATTTGTTAAATCATTTGTTTAATTTATGCCATGGGAAAATTATCCTTCAAATGAAGATTCAAATATTTTTAATTAGAATCTAAGTAAATACTAATTTAGATATGTGACAAACTATCCTGGATATTTTTTCAATGGATATAAATTTCACACAATTGGGCATCGTTCTTCTAAAACAACAATGAATAGTGGTGTATTCATTAAGGCTCAAGTTAAGTGTAGATGAAATTGATTATTATGATCAACTCACAAAAGTTATTGTGTTTGTGTATCCTAGACTCAAAAATAATAGGATTGTATTATTAAAGTGAGAGTGGTTTGATCCTACATGAAATGTGGGTACAAAGATTTATTCAGATTATAAGCTAGTGGGGATGTTAACCATAAACACAGATGTAATCGATATGAGCCATTTATTATGGTAGTTCAAGCTACTCAAGTATATTATTGTACATATCTGAGTTTATCTTGTGATAAGAGTGATTGGTGGGTAATTTGCAAAATCAAAGCTCGATCAAATTTTGAAGAACCTGCATCTCAACAAAGAAGTGCAAACTTAGCTATTGGCCACCGACATTCTAAAAAGATGACATAAATAATATTGAGCATGTGCATGTTGATGAAGATCTATAAAAGTTTTGTGACTCAAATAGGTGCCTCTAATAGAAATTGAAGATGATCAATTTTATCTGAAGATGAGTTGGAACTTCATCATAATTAGACAAAATGTTATAAGATCTATTAGAGAGATGATAGTGATGTCGATATTTAAACAGTTATAATTGTATTATAATATTAACTATCAAAGACTTGCTATATTTTGTTTGAATCTATTGATGTGTTTTATTCTAAAATGCATGGTTGTTCATCATATCTATATTATTTGTTTTATATTTTTTTTACAGAAGATGGTGCCTAAAGGACGTGTCCATGGTGGAGGTTGACATGGACTTAGAAATGAACCAAATTCATCTAGTATTTTACATCATGTTGCAAATTCAGGTACCTTCCTCATATCCCCATATCCAGACTTCAACATAATAATCACCATCTTTATTTCCCTCACCATCACCATCATTGACACCCCTACTATCACCTTTATCATATATAAGCCCACTACCCATTATCCTTCATGAACACACTTTTGATCCATCTCTAGCTTCTACACCACATTTTACACCGATAGTTTTCCCCATTTACAAAACCATCAACATCATCAAATGTTGTGCCTTCCTCTGCATTCAATTGCTATGTTAGTAATTAAGATTATAGATGAGAGGTATAAGAAATATATAATATGACACAAATAAAAAATTTGATTTTACCAGTTAGTGGTTTTTTAATATATAGTAATGATTTGCTTCTTTTCAATAGTATTTATGTATTTATATAGTTTTATTTCATCTCACAAGTGTTCAACTATAATAACAAAGTCTTTCAAGAAAATGGTTAATTCTAAAGCATTCTCATGGAAGAAAATTTTGAGTTGACAAAAGAGTCTTATTTTAATGACTTTCAGGTAAAATAATGAAACAAATTAATTTAAAATTAATTTTCTAATTAGTAAAACTATTATGTTGGTTATTATTCAAGCCGTAAATAATTATGTCCTTGTTATTAAGATGAATTCTTCTGTGATTTTGTTCTATATAGAGAATTGTGCACATGGGCACCCAACTTTTATGCAAAGATAAAGTCATTGTGTGGAGAGCAAAGCTACTGATGGTATTCTGATTTTGTCCATAAAATGAAAAATATAAAATAAAGGCCTAATTTTATATTCGAGGATGACTAGCCCGAGTAGCTTAAAGTATTGGGAGGGGCCAGATGTGAAGACAAAATCAGAGATTGCCAATAAAATTGATGAAGTGAGGTAGTCAGACTAGGTATAAGAATAGAAATGTCTCGCCAGAAGGAGGGTCAAAGTCGAGCATTGAGCATACTCAAGATTTGGTATAATTTTAAATTTTAAACACTTATATATTTAGTCGTTGTTCTAATCATCCAAATAAATCAAATATATGTATGTTTTTATTAATGTTAAAATTTTTTATCATTTGGTTATTTTTATGACTTAATAATTATATTCTAGGCTGGAGAAATTGGGTCGAGATATTAATTTTTATGAGATATTCAAGGAAGATGCATGTGAAGAAAGTGGATGGTCAGTTTGTTGACAACAAGTCTCTAATGAATGCTATAATAATCTATTATATTAATAAAATTTATAATACTATAGTACATTTTGAAATTTGGTTAGGAATAGAAAATATTTAATTTATTTTATGTATACAAGAATAGTTATTTTCTCTGTTTTATCTCAAGAACCCATGGAGAAACATGTGACAACTACTTCTCACACTACAAGAAAATATCAATTTAGCTAGGAAATTTAGCTAGGGATCAATCCCTTGTCTAATAGCGAGGGATGGCTAAGAAATAGTAAAGATTTTTTGATTTTACATTGAAATAAATACTAGCGATGGATTAGTGTAGGATTAGTGACAGAAATGTTTGATTGAAAATTTTCGTCGCTAAAATTTCATAGATTTCCACGAAAAGAAAACCGAGAATTTAGCTATGGAATTTCTCTAGCTAATTATATCGAGAAAATTAGCAATGGATTTAGCAATAGAATTTTTCTAGCTAATTATATCAAGATAAATTCCAAGGGATCCTTGAAAGACACATTTCTTCTCATAATATTATAAAAAAGGATATTATAAATAAATAATTTTAAAAATATAAAAATACAAAATAAAATTATATTATCAAGGACTAAAATAACTATTTTAATGGTTATAAAATTTTAAAAAAATTCTACAAAAATTTTTCTGAAATTTTTAATTAAGAAACTTTAAAAATTTTTATTAAAGTAATATTAAATAATTAATTCTATAATTATAAAAATTTTTTAAGATAATTTAAAAAATAATGAACATACCTTAAATTTTCTACTAATATAAAGGTAAAATAATTCATTGTATGATTAAATAGAAAATATTTACAAAATATCTGAATTGATAAATAAACTAGTAAATATTAATATCATTATTAGTATAAAAAAAATATTTTATTATAGGAAACTTATAAAAATATAATTACTACACAATTTGAAAATTTTGAATTATAATAAAACTTTAAATTTTTTCATTAGATTTAAAAGAAAATAAATTGATATTTAAAAATAAATACATAGATGTTTGCCCATACTAAAATTTATAAGAATTAAACAATGAAGTAATATTTTTACTATTAGCATTTAATATTAAGTCTTTATTAAAATAATAATATAACTTTTTTTTAATTATCTTCTCACATTAAGTAATTTTTAGAATTTTAAAAATTATATATTATATCAATTAATATGAAATTTCATGTTTTTAAAATTATTTCTTATTATCTTCATAAAAATTAATATGAATTCTTAAAAATTTATAACCATAAAATATATTATTTATATAATTTTTAGCATAGAGAGTATTATAACTCTTAAGAAAGTGGCTTGAAGAATAATCATATTTTCATCATAGCCTTACTATATGAAATTTGCAAATTTTGTAGCCATTTGATTTGAGGTATATTTTATACCCTAACTCTTCATCGATTATCTTAATGCATGAGTGTGTGTTTGGATTCTTCTATTTTTTTTCTAATTTATTCTTCTAACCTCAATATTACCATATATATACACAATACTCTATTAATCACCATGGTATGGTTGGATATTTATACACATTGATCATATACATACTTAATGCATGTGTGATATAATGCATTCTCATTGTGTGGATGGTGATGTTGCATGGTAGGTATAGTATGCAAGCTTAATATCTGTTTTTTGCCACTCAGAAAGGCTTGTGGTTTTGGATTTTAATTACAAAATGGGTGTTGGTGTTTCTAGTGAGCAGTGTGGATAAAACAACATATTTAATATTTGCATAATAAATTATGTAAATATGATGATCCCAAGATTAATAATACATAAATATATATAAGTATATTTTACTATATGTATAACTATAATAATAGTATACATAACTATGTATAAATATAACATATATTAATATACATACATATATATAACTATATATAAATGTATTAACAATATGTATATAAACATAGTACTATATATACATGTATTTATCTATATCAATACCTACACATAGCCATATGTCTAAATATATAATTACATGAAAAAACTATTATAACTACATCTACAATCAAAAAGGGTTTAAGTTTTCAATTTTTAGGTTATGCTGGACATGGTGGGTCCTGAGTTTTAGGTTATTAACAGAAATGAGAAATCTATTTCGCTCCTGGATTGATGGATTTGTTATTTTAACACCTAATCATGAACAAGAAGCTTCGTCGGGAGTTGTTGCCCATCAATTTTGATTGCATGTCCAAGGTTAGTACTTTATGAGCTATAATGGTCTGGGTGGAAGTAGATCATAACGAAACAGTGCATTGATGATCTTTGAATTAAATGAAAATATGATCATAAACATAATGGATGTGCTTGATAGGGCATTCCTTGTAACTTATTGTTATATATTGATCAATATAAATACCCTCACTATAAGTGGAGACCCATCAAATCCATTATTTTTCTTCAAAATTTTTAATGTTAATTTTTTATCTGCACTACATTTGAATGATTTGAATTTTATGTGTCATTGTTAATTTTATGTTTAGTTATTATTTTTACTACTCGGAAAATTGTTTCTTTCTTTGCAGGCAGTTCAACTAGTTACACCATTTTTATTGGTTAGTATTTGTTCACAAGAAGTGAAACTACTTTAGTGTGACTAGAGGTAATGAACAACTTTCATGGTTGTCTGGAGTGTGCTGCAGCATTAAAATGGGTTAATGATTTAGAATGCTCTAATCAAAAAATTTTGTTATGCTTATGTACGTCTCATATGCTTGACTGAACAAGTAGGTATCCGAGGGGAGGGAAAATGATGTGGTTTGTGTGATAAAGAACACTGCAACTTTGGCAAGATCACTGTTCACCTCGCATGTTTCCGAAATTCATATCGAGCTGCCTACACTTTCTACTCAAGATATGGAGGTCGATCTTTTTCATTGATTTCACTTTTGAAATTTGGAGAAAGCTTACATTTTCATTATTCCTATATTGGTTGTGTTTCAGGTTATCTACACTTTGGGTGTGCAAATTAAAATTGATTTTCTCTCCTTGTCATACACCGCCACTCTGAGGATGTTCGACATGTAATTCTAATGATGCAGTTCTTCCTCTTATTGCATAGTCATTTTCAAAATCATAGTGTGTTGTAGCAGAAAAGCTTCTTTAACGTGCTGTTTCTAAACTCTAAAGATTGAAAATATGTTTATCAACTTTATTAGTGCATAAACATTTCTTAATAATTTTGTAGGGCATAATTTTGTGCTAGCCCCTCCACAAAAGTTTCTTTGTAAAATATATTTTACCACATAATGATCATTTTATAATCAACAAAATCATAATTATTACTATATTTTTCTCAAGCTTGTATTAGTTGTGTTCCTAAATTTTTTTATTAATAAAGATCTTACTCAGTGCACAAGTTTAGCCCCTAGGTTTGAGAGATGTTAATATTTTGATGATCTTATCCTCGAAAACCGGAGATGATTTATTTTTTGAGTTTTGAATTTGAGATCTATTATCTTTGGATAAAGACACTCGGCATCACAAAAATACATGACCTATATTTTTTTGCACTATTCTTTCTTCTGCATAAAATTAGGTAGTGTAACATGGTACATCTGTATATATGTGTATATGTTTTCATGCATAAAACTATCTCCACACACGTCCATCATCTATATGTATGCGTGTGTGCATGTTATTTTCTTTAAATATATTTCCAAGCTCCACCAGTGATATTTTTTTTGTGAAATTGTTTATTAATGCAGTCTAAGTGGGAAACAATTATGTGTTGTAGCACAAGCCCGTGAGTATCTATCTAAGCTTGGAGAACTCAGTCAAACCCATATTTTTGCCAAGGTTGAAAATGTTGAGGTTAGTTGTTTCCATTATAATTCTTAGAGGCACATGTGCCTGCCCTTTCTGGCTTAACCACTAGTTCTTATACATGATTATATGGTGGTCTCTTATTGTACATTCTAGCATGATAAATAATATGGATGTTTCCAAAGGTGCAACAATAAAAAGAAATTGTTTTGTTTAAATCTAACTTTTTTCTTTATCTGTACTTAGAGGCTCATGGGCCATAAGATTTTGTCATATTATTATTTCTTTTTGTTGAAGGAAACTTTTTTCTTCATATGTTTTCATTGGTGCTATATCAAGATTTGGTCTATTTAGATTTTTTTTTGATCAACTACAAATGACTATCTTCTATTTCTTTTAGATGGTAAATCTCCTTTCTTGTTCTACACCCAAAAAAACAAATAATTAATGTTGTATTTTTTACTAATTCTTTTCATATAAATGAAGTGGGAGCCATTGTTTTCCTATGTGAAAACTATGGCTTGTTTATCTTTCGAATTATTGATTTATTTTAGGGACTGGATCATTTTGATAAAATACTACAAGAAGCAAATGGTATTATTCTTTCTCGTGGTAATTTAGGGATAAGTAGATGTTTATCTTTCTAGTGCTTTATTTTACTAATCCTTCTAATGTGTGTGTATCATCTAAGGCTATGTGATTATATATACGTACATATAATACTATAGTATATACATACATATATACTATAGTATATATGTATGTATATACCAAGTATATATCTACGTATATACTATAGTATTATATGTACTTATATACGGAATATATATGTACTTAATATATATGTTAGATATAATACTATAGTATATATACAAATATACTATAATAATATATGTAACAAGTGAATGCTAGTATATATGTACATATACAATGCAGTATATATGTACATATATACTACAGTATTATATATTATCAAACCATAACTTTATTTATTTATTTATTTTGATTTGATTATTTAGATTAAATTTCATAAGATATATTACTGCATTGTTCCCCATACGAAGCTTGTATAAGTAAAGCGATTATTTACTAGACATTGACACACCCGGATCAAACAGCTTTGTCGTATCAGAAAGATGGTGATCAGAGGAGCAAAGAAATATTATTAAATTTTATTAAATTTTTCAATAGACATGAAGCACAGATAGATACATTGATGAATAAGATGGAAAAATTTATGGCTTTGTTTGAATAAGATGGAAAAAATTTATGGCTTTGTTTGAATAAGATGGAATGAATAAGATACATTGTTCCCCAGACTCTATGCATTGTCGATAAATACATTGAAGAATAAGATGAAAAAAATTTTGGTATGGTTTTGTTTGAATTATGTAAAATATTGAATCTGAATAATTTATTAAAATATTTTATTCTGTGTTAATTATAAATTATCGTTTATAATTTCTATTTTTATTCAATTTATAATAAAAATATTTAATTATTTAATTAATTTTTTTTTTTAAAAATAATTTTCTAAAATAGTTTTGGAATGAAAATAGCTAGTGAATTTTTCCTTCCTAATGTAGCTAGAGATTTTTACCTTACTAATTTAGCTAGGGATTTTTCAATTACTATTTTAGCTAGGAAATTATTATTTTAGCTAGGGATTTTTCTGATGCTAAAATTTCTATGATAAGAACAATTTACCTCACTAATTTTTAGTAACAAACACTTTAGATTGGGAAAGCATCCGTTGTTAAATCCATTTAGCAATGAAAAACTATCATTTAGCTTGCTATTTTAGTTAGGAAGATTATTATTTTAGCAAGGTATATTTCGGTCACTAAATTTTATAGCAAGGGACTTTTCCCTTGCTAATCTTTAATGATGCACAAATTAGAATGGGAAAGGCATCTGTCATTAATTAGTCGCTATGTCCCTGTATAGCAACAGAAGATCCACATTTAGCTAAGAAATTGTCCCTAGATATTTGGGATTTTCTTGTAGCGCAATAAGAATAATAAGAATGATAAGAATAATAAGAATAATTATAAGAATAAAAAGAATAAGAAAAATAAAAATAATATTAATATTAATAAGTAGAATAAGAAGAATAAGAAGATAAAAAAATAAGAAGTATAAGAAGAATGAGAAAAATAAGAAGAATAAGAATAATAAGAATAATAAGAAGAATACGAAGAATAAGAAGAATAAGAAGAATAAGGAGAATAAGAAGAATAAGGGAATAAGAAGAATATGGAGAATAAGAAGAATAAGGAGAATAAGAAGAATAAGGAGAATAAGGAGAATAAAAAGAATAAGGAGAATAAGAAGAATAGGAAGAATAAGAAGAATAATAAGAATATGAAACATAAGAATAATAAGAATAATAAAAAGGAAAAGTATTATAATTATAATAAGAACAATAATAAGAATAAAAAGAATAAAAAAAATAAAAAAAAATTAGATGAATATAAGAAGAAAAAGAATATGAATAATAAAGAATAAGAATAATAAGAATAATTATAAGAATAAGTAGAATAAAAAGAATTAGAAGAATAAGAAGAATTAGAAAATAAGAAGAATACAAATAATTTGAAAATTAAGAAGAATAAGAAGAATAAATAGAATAAGAAGAAGAAAAGAATAAGAAGAATCATAAAAATAAGGAGAAATAGTAGAATAAGTATAAAAAAATAAGAATAATAAGAAGAATAAGCAAATAAGTAGAATTAGAAGACAGAAGAATAATAAAAATAAGAAGATTGAGAAGAATAAGAACAATAAGAAGATAAAGAAGAATAATAGGGATAAAGAGAATAAAAAGAATAAAGAAAATAAAGAGAATAAAGAGAATAAAAATATAAAAGAATAAAAATAATAAATAGAAATAGAAGAATAAGAAGAATAAAAAGAATAAGAATGATAAAAATAATAACAAAAATAACAAGAATAAGAAGAATAAAAAGAATAAAAAGAAAAAAAGAATAAAAGAAAATAATAATAAAAAAAGAATAATATAGAAGAATAAGAAGAATAAGAAGAATGAAGAATAAGAAAGAATAAGAAGAATAATAATAGAGAATAAGAAGAATAAAATAATAAGAATAAAAGAATAATATGATTAATAAGAATCAAAAAATAATGGAAATAAAAAGAATAAAAAGAATTTGAAAAAGAATAAAAAGAATAAAAAGAATAAAAAGAATAAAAGAATAAATAGAAATAGAATAATAAGAAGAATAAAGAATAAGAATATAAAATAATAACAAAAATAAAAAGAATAAGAAGAATAAGAAGAATAAAAGAATAAGAAGAATAAAAGAATAAGAAGAATAAAAAGAATAATTAGAATAAGAAGAAAAAGAAGAATAAGAAGAATAAAAGAATAATTAGAATAAGAAGAATAAAAAGAATAATTAGAATAAGAAGAATAAGAAGAATAATTAGAATAAAAAGAATAATTAGAATAAGAAGAATAAGAAGAATAAGAAGAATAAGAAGAATAAGAAGAATAAGAAGAATAAGAAGAATAAGAATACTAAGAAGAATAAGAATACTAAGAAGAATAAGAAGAATAAGAAGAATAAAAAGAATAAAAAGAATAAGAAGAATAAGAATAATAAGATGGATAAAAAGAATAAAAGAAAAAGAAGAATAACAAGATAAAGAAGAATAAGAATAATATGAAGAAAAAAAGAATAAGAAGAATATAAAAAATAAGAAGAATCAAAAAATAAGAAGAATCAGAAAAATAAGAATAAAAAAAGAATAATAAGAATATGAAGAATAAGAAGAATAACAAGAATAAAAAGAATAATAAGTATATAGAATAATAAAAGTAATAACTATAACAAGAATAAGAATAATAAAAAAATAATAAGAATAAGATGAATAAGAAGAATACTTATAATAATAAGAATAAGAAGATTAATAAGATAAGATTATAAAGAATAAGAATAATAAAATTAATAAAAAGAATAACAAGAATAAAAAACTTAGACTAATAAGTGAATCAGAAGAATAAAAAGAATAAAACGAAAAAAAAGATAAAAAAAATAAAAAGAATAAAAGAATAAAAAGAATAAAAAGAATAGAAATAATAAAAAGAATAATAAGAATAAGATAAAGAAAAATAAAAGATTAAAAGAATAAGAAGGATAAAAGAATAAGAATAATAAGAAGAATAAGATGAATAATAAAAATAAGAAGAATAAAAAAAATAAAAAGAATAAAAAGAATAAGACGAATAAGAAAAATAAGAAGAATAAAAAGAATAAAAAGAAAAGAAAGATAATAATAATAATTATAATAATAATAATTATTATTATTATAAATAATAAGAAAAATAAGAAGAAAAAGAAAAATAAAAGAAAAAGTAGAAAAAAATTAGAAGAATAAGAAAATAAGAAGATAAAGAAGAATAAGAAGATAAAGAAGAATAAGAAGAATAAAAAATTAAGAAAAATAAGAAGAATAAGAAGAATAAGTTTCCCTGGTCATGTGGGAAGTTAAAGAAATGTATTTTGCTTTGCCTTTTGCATGTTAGGGTTTTTAAATATTCCAGGATTTGCCTAAGATTGAAGATCAGTGAAAGTAGTAGTTTATAGAGAAGATAACTATTGGCGAAATGGATTCGGCTTTCTACCTATATACTCAAGCAGACAGTATGGATCTCTTGTTAGAATGACCACGTAATCACATTGTATTCTATTTCTGTTGTTTTGTGATGAGTTTCACAGATGCTAGAATTGATAATGCAAATACTAGTGAGCAGAAGGTAAAATGGTTGCTGCACCAACTATGTTGTTGGGCAGGAAGCTATTATATTGTTATGTCCTATTATACTACTATGTTTTGGTTTTGTATGCTAATTGGAATATAGGAGTTGCACCATACATGTAATCTAGCAATACGAGACAGACATTAAAATAAAGGTCATAGACAATTAAGCAAGGATGGTACTTGAAAAAATAGCAAAGATGCTGGAAAATTTTTAAATCTATGGTTGTGAAATGTGGCTGCTATGTTCTAGTAGGGATGCTACGAAATTTACTAAATGAGGATGCATGCTGCTATGCTGTGAAACCCTCGTCCTAAAGATCATTGTAGCTGTAAAAGGGTGAATGCATGCAGGCATAATAGGTAGAGAAGGAGAAGCACAAAGTAAGATATACACCACGAAATTAGCTAAAGAAAATCTTAAAGATGCTTTATTTCAAGCTTTTGAAAAGCCATTTTACATGCTTTATTTTGAAAAGGTTGTAAAAGAAAAGAATGGTAGATATTTAGATTGTAAAAATGATATTCTGCCACAAAAAGAGAGGACTTTTATAATTAATAGAACAAACATCAAAAAAAAGAAGAAAAAAGAAGAATAATAATAATAAAAAGAATTAGACAAAAAAAAGAATAAGAAGAATAAGAAAAAGAATAGAAAGAAAAAAGAAGAATAAGAAGACTAAGAATAATAAAAAGATTCAGAAAAACAAGAAGAATAAGGATAAGAAGAATGTGAAGATAAGAAGAAAAGAAGAATTATACAAATAAGAAGAATAAGAAGATTAAGAAGAATATAAGAATAAGAAGAAAATAATAAAAATAAGAGAATAAGAAGAATAACAAAAATAAGAAGAATACCTATAATAAGAGATTAAGAAGAAAAAAAGTATGAAGAATAAGAAGAATAAAATGATTAAAATGAATAACACGAATAAAAGAAAAAGACTAATAAGAAGAATAAAAAAAGTAAAAAGAATAAGAAGGATAAAAGAATAAAAAAATAAAAAGAATAAAAAGAAAATAGGATATGATGACTAATAATAATAATATAATATTAAAAGATAAGAAGAATAAGTAATAAGAATAAAAAGAAGAATAAGAAAAAGAAGAAGAAGAGAATAATAATAATAAGAATAATATAATAATAATAATAAGAAAGAGAATAATAAGAAGAAAGAGAGAATAAGAAGAAAATTAGAACAAAAAGAAAAAGAAGAAAAAGAAGAAAAGAGATAAAAGAAGAAAAAGAAGAAAAGAAGAAAAAGAGAAAAAAAGAAAAAAAGAAAAAAGAATAATAAAAAAAGGAAGAATAATAAAAAAGAAGAAAAACAAGAAAAACAAGAAAAAGAAGAAAGAGAAGAAAAATAAAAAAAAGAAAAAGAAGAAAGAGAAGAAAAATAAGAAGAAGAAAAAGAAGAAAAAGAAAAAAAGAAAAAGAAGAAAAGGAAGAATAAGAAGAAAAAAAGAAAGGAAGAATAAGAAGAAAAAGAAGAAAAAGAAGAATACGAAGAAATAGAATAATAAGAAAATAAGAAAAAAAAAATAATAAGAAAAAAAGAATAATAAGAAGAAAAAGAATAATAAGAAGAAAAAGAATAATAAGAATAAGACAGAAAGAATAATAAAAAGAATAAAAAGAATAAGAAGAAATTGAAGAATAAGAAGAATAGAAGAGAGAGATGAATAAGAAGAAAAAAAGGAGATAGAAGAATAAGAAGAATAAGAAGAATTAGAAGTATACGAAGAATACGACAAATTAGAAGAATAAGAAGATAATGATGAATAAGAAGATAAAAGATAATGAAGAAAAAGAAAAGAAGAAAAAGAAGAAAAAAAAATAAGAAGAATAGAAGAATAATAAAAATAAGAAGAAAAAGAATAAAAGAATAAAAAAAATGAAAACAAAGAATAAAAGAATAAAAATAATAAAATGGATTACAAAAAACAGAATAAGAATAATAAAAGAATAAGAAGAAATAAAAGAATACTAAAAAAGGAGATAAAAAGAATAAGAAGAATAAAAAAAAGAAATAAAAAATAAAAATAAAAAGAATAAAATAATAAGAATAATAAGAAAAACAAGAAGAAAAATAAGAAAAATAAGAAAAAGAATAAAAAGAATAAAAGAAGAAAAAGAAGTGAAAGAAGAAAAAAAATGAAAAAGAAGAAGAATAAAAATAATAATACGAAAATGAAGAATAAGAAAAATAAGAATAAGAATAAAAAAAAGAAGATAAGAAGAATAATAAAATAAGAAGAATAATAAAAATAAGAAGAATAAAAAATTAAGAAGTATAAGAAGAATAAAAATAATAAGAAGATTAAAAAATTAAGAATAAAAAAATTCAAAGAATCTTAAAATAAAAAATAAAAAGAATAACAATAATAAGAATAAGAAAAATAAGAAGAAAAAAAATTAAAATAAGAATAAGAATAAGGAGATAGAAAGTATACATGAATAAGAATAATAAAAAGAATAAATGAATAACAAGAATATATGAATAAAATAATTAGAAGAAAAAGAGAATAATATTAGAAGAATAAAAATAATAAGAAGAATAAAAGAATAAAAGAATAAGAAGAAAAGAATATATGATGTATAAGAAGAATATGAAGAAATAGAAGAATAAGAAAATAAGAAGAATAAGAAGAAATGAATAATAAGAAGAATAAGAAGATAAAGAATAAAGAATAAGAATAAAAAGAAGAAAACGAAAAAGAAGAAAATGAAGAAAAGGAATAAAAAAAGAAAAGAAGAAAAAAAAAAAAATGAAAAGAATAAAAGAGAAAAATAAGAAAATAGAAAAAGAAGAAAGAATAAAAAAGAAAAGGAAAAATGAAGAAAAGGAAGAAAAGAAAAAAAAAGAAAAGAAAAAGAAGAAAAAGAAAAAAAAAAAAAAAAAGAGAGAAGAGAAAAGAAGAAAAAGAAGAAAAGAAGAAAGAGAAGAAAGAAGAAAAAAGAAGATAAAGAAGATAAAGAAGATAGAAGAAAAAAAAGAAATAGAAGAAATAGAAGAAATAGAAGAAAAAGAATAAATAGAATAAATAGAAGAAATAGAAGAAAAAGAATAATAGAAAAAAGAAGAAAAGAAGAAAAAGAAGAAACGAAGAAAAGAAAAGAAGAAAAAGAAGAAAAAGAAAAAAGAAAAAAAGAAGAAAGAAAAAGAAGAAAAAGAATAAAATAATAAAATAATAAAAATAATAAAAATAATAAAAAATAAAATAAAAAATAATAAAATAATAAAAGAATAAAATAATAAAAATAATAAAAAGAATACAAAGAATAAAAAGAATAAAACGAAAAAATTAAAATAATAAAAAGAATAAAAAAAATAAGATAAAGAAGAATAATAAGAATTAGAAATATAAGAAGAATAACAAAAATAAGACGAATAAGAAGTATAAGAAGAATAAAAAGAATAACAAAATTATAATAAAAATAAGAATAAGAAAAAATAAAAAGAAGAATAAGAAGAATAAGAATAATAAGAAGATTCATAAAAAATAGAATATGAATAAGAAGAATTAGAAAAATAAGTTGAATTATAAAAAAAGTTGAATAAAAAAATAGGAAGAATAATAAGAATAATAAAAATAAGTATGATAAGAATAATAAAAAGAATAAGAAGAATAAGAAAAATAAGAAGAATACAAAGAATAATAAGAATCAAATTATAAGAAAAATAAGAAGATTAAGAATATAAGATTATGAAGAATAAAAAAAATAAATAAATAAAAATAATAAAAGAATTACTAGAATAAAAAGAATAAGACCAATATGTAGAATTAAAAAAATATGAAGAATAAGAAGAGTAAAAAACAATAAAAAGTATAAAATGAATAACAATAATATAAGAAGAAGTATAATACGAAGAATAAAAAGAATAAAAGAATAAGAAATATAAGATGATAACAGAATAAGAAAGAATCATAAAAATAGAAGAATAGAAGAATAGAAAAATAAGAGAATAATAGGAATAAGAAGAATATAGAATAGAAGATAAAATAGAGTAAGAAAAAAAAAATAAAATAAAAACAATAAAAGAATAATAGAAGAATAAGAATAATGAAAACAATAAAAGATAAAGAATAATAAGAGATATAAGAAGATAATAAGAATATAAGAATATAAGAAAAAAAGAAAAAAAAAGAATAAGAAGGATAATAAAAATAAGGAAGAAATATTTTTTGAATTTACGTCTCTCTCATTCTAGAGATAGAAAGTGGGTTTATAGAGAGAGAAACTCCATTGTTGAAGCTCTCAAGCTTGAGTTTATGGAAAATCTCTTTAAGATATTTAACAAAATTTTTTTGCCTTGGTTATTAATGAATCCTATATAACAAACCTAATTTTTTGTTTGAAAGAGGAAGCGCAGATGTTTGCTTCTCGACGGAGATTATTGAGAAGCTTACTGCCTCATTTAAGCTCACACTTCTCTGTTAATTTTTTCACGGGAGTCCCACATTCAAAGACATATATGCATTTTTCTAAGCTTTGAATCTTCGAAACTTAGGGATGAAGAAGAATTCCTACAGTTCTTGCTACACGGGCAGTGGAGCATCTTGGGCTATCCAATGAGGTTGTTCAAATAGACACCTGAATTTTTTCCAATGGAGGAATCCATGCAAGCTTGAGTTTGGTTTTTTCTCCCTCATTTCCCATTTCATCTATTCTATAAGCACTCCTTATTTCATATTGCTCAGTGTGTGGAAGCCTTGGCTAATGGTTGAAGCTATAGCCTATATGACAAGGCTGAGCATGGCAAGGCTGTTTGTGTAGGTGGATGTCACTACTTCTATTTCGAATAGTGTTTGGGTAGGTAATAGGCATTCAAGTGGGTATTGGCAAGATAACTTTTGTAGAAAACTTACCTCAATTTTGCTTAAATTGTAAAAAATTGGACCATTCAGGTTTCAAAATGTATTGTAAAGAGAGGGGGAAGAGGGTTAGGTAGAACATAATTGAGGGAGAGGATGAATATATGGGTAAGAAGGAGCAGGGGGATAGGGCAGATAGGACAGAAGAGGTGAGGGCGGAGTAGGGGCAGATGGAGCAGTTAGGTAGTAGGGTGAAGAGGAAGGCAGTAGGGCGGTTGAAGAGTTTGGGGAAAGAGGAAGATGGGGATAGAGGAATGTTGGAGGAAAATATTAGATATAAAAAAATGGTTGGATGAAGGGGCTAATGAGATGGAGAGGGGAAGTAGGATGGGTTTGGGGAAGAGAGAGGTAAAAAAATAGCACTAGAACTAGATTTAGAAATGAAATAATAAACTTCAATGGGGAGGAAGATGTCCTCTTATCGGAGGAAAAAACCTAGGGCTAAAAGCTGGCCCATTATGACCATGTATAAAGAAATACAAAGTTCAGAGTTTGCATTGACACAAGATGATTCAAAGAAGATGGCTCAAAAAGAGTGAGAGGGTTTACCGAATAGTAGATATAGTCAATAGAAGAAATAATTTGATGAGTTTTCAAATAGGCAAATTAAAATTATAACGTAAAAATGAGCAGCCTAAATCAAGTGTAAACAAAAGTTCAAGAAATAAGAAAAAATATTTTCATATGTACTATGAAACAAGATGCATAACCAGTTCACAAGCTAGACTTAACAATGTACAATAGTCTTTATTGGAACATAAAAGGAGTATGAAATACTCCGTCGATAAATAGAATTAAAAAATTAATTAAAATCCAAAATATTACAATTGTGATAATAGAGGAACCTATAGTTATTAAGGATTCTTTAGAAATATATAAAAAGAAATTAAGACTAGAAAATGCATTTTCTAATAATAGTGGCAAGATATGGCTGTTATGAAAAAATAAAATCGATATAAATTATTTCAGAGGCGGATCAGATCATTAATTTTAAGCTAAATAAAAATATTGATCCAATTATATCGGTGGTATATGCCAGTAACTCGAAATAAAAAAGGAAAGATCTCTAGGGTGAAATGAAAGAGATAGCTAATAGAAATACTCCATGGATCATAGGGGGGGACTTTAACATAGTTAGAAATGATAAAGAAAAAAAAAGGAGGAAAGTCGCTTGACCCATCAGCTATAGCTCAATTTAATGAGGTAATTAATAATACAAACCTCATGGAGGCTGAGTATTTGGATCCGAATTTCACATGGTGTAATAACCATAAAAACAAGGCAACGATCTAGTCTAGACTTGATCGTATACTATATAACATCAAATGGGTGAACTACTATGGAGGGGTGAGTGTGAAACATTTGAGTAGAACATGCTCCGATCCCAGCCCCCTTCTTCTAAGATTTAAAGTTAGAGAGAGAAACAATAAAAGTTTTATAAATCAAAATATGTGGGGTTTGCATTAATAGTTTGATGAAATAATAAGAAACTCATGTCAAGGGCCAATAAATGAGAATCCATGCAAGTACTAGCTATAAAATTACGTAGGTTAAAATTAGAACTTAGTAGATGGAATAGAGAAAGATTTGGGATTATAAATAAGAATATTAAAAATGATGAATCTAAAGTCAGCATATTATAAATAGAGCATGAGAATAACCAGAATGAATCCTCTAAAGTTAAAAAAATAAAGAAACTACAGAATTAAAATTATTGCTGCATATGGAGGAAATTTTTGGAAACAAAGGGCCAAAGTAAAGTGGCTCAAGGAAGGGGATAGAAATACTATGTTTTTTAACACGGTTGCGAAATTAAAAAATCAAAGACAAGAAATAAAAAATATATAGAATGATATTGGAAAGTGGATAGATGAGGAGGGAGAGTTTAAAAAAGTTTTGGAAGATTACTTTAAAAGTCATCATTGCGGTTACAACCAACAAAGGGACAACTCTTTAATTCGATAAATAGATAAAAGAGTAACTGAAGAACAAAACAAACTATTAGAAGAGTGCCCTAGTGAAGAAGAGATTAAAGCTACAATCTTTAGTGGCAATAAAGACAGTGCAATGGGTCCAAATGGATGGAATAATGAGTTTAATCAACAAGCCTGGAATATAATAAATAAAGAGCTGACGGCCATAATTGCCTTGGTTTTTGTAGGAGCAAAAATCACAAAATCATGAGCCAGCTCATATATCGTATTGATACCCAAGAAGGATAATCCACAAAAAATTGAGGATTATAGACCTTTAAGTCTATGTAATTCGGTGTATAAAATTCTAACAAAAGTCCTATAGAATAGACTAAAAAGGGTAATTCCCTCCATCATTACGGTAGAACAAGCAGGTTTTGTTAAAAATAGACTAATGCTGAAAAACATTAATTTAACTGGAGAATTGATGATAAAATTAGGGGCTAAAGTTAGAGGTCATAATGTAATTATGAAGTTAGATTTATCTAAAATATTTGACAGAGTAGAATGTGATATTTTATGCTACACAATGAGGAAATGGGATTCTCCGAATTCTGGATAGATCTAATGTATAGATGCATCTCCAGTGCATGGGTTAAAATTTTAATTAATGGGGAGCAAGTGAAGAATTCAAGCCAGTTAGAGGATTTAGACAGGGGGGACCCTTTATCCCCAATATTATTTAATATATATATATATATATAATTGTTAATAAAGAATTTAAAAGAAAATAAGGAGGGAAATATTATTAACTTTAAACAACCTAGGCATACTCAAAATGTAAGCTTATGCGGATGATTTAATTATTTTTACAAATGTGGGGAGCACATCACTGAAAAATATGATGAAACTATTTGATATAATAGAGGAAGAAACGGGGCAACAACTTAATAAAAATAAATGTCAATTTGTGGTTTCGAGAAAAGCACCTGAAAGGCTTATCAAAAGAGTTAAAAGAATTACAAGTTTTGAACATAGCAAAGTGGCTTTAATGTATTTGGGATGTCCTATCTACGAGGGTAGATTGAAAAAAAGAATATTTAACCTTCTTAATGAATAAGTTAAGAGGTAAAATAGCGGGATGGAAGGATAACATGTTAAGTATGGAGGGACGAATCACATTAATCAAACATCTTTTTCAAGTAATTATTGCACATATCTTAATGTCCTTATAGCTATCAAAGGTCTTGAACAACTTAGAAAAGGAAATGGCTAACTTCTTATAAGGTAAAAAATCAGTAAAAAATAAGCTACATTGATAAAAATGGGATGATATATGCTGTTTAAAGGAGGAAGAAAGTCTAGGTTTTAACAAATTAAATGATATGGCCAAAGCTTGGGCATGTAAGAACTAGTGGAGGCTCAAGCAGAATGAAAGCATGTGGGTGAGATATATGAAAGCTAGATATGGGACAGCAAATAAAGCACGTAAGAATGGAAAAAAAGCATCTAGAAGTTGGA
>JAREIK010008635.1:0-10000 GCA_029783825.1 Sapria himalayana | reverse complement strand
CTACCAGCATATTGTTCATGCTATAAGAAAATGGAGAACAATATAGAGAGCTGTATAGTGAACAAAAGAAGAATAGAACGTAGGTAGAGAATGGAAGAAAAGAGAATGAAGCGGTTAGGGGAAGAGAGATAGTTCAATATCAAAAAATTGCCCAAAACATGCAATCGGTACAAACAGAATTACATTCTGAATTATAGAATAGTGAGGTAGAAGAGGTAAAGCTAATAGAATACAAGTATGTGAGTGAAGAAGAAGATAAAGTAGTTGAGAATGTAGAAAATATAAGGAGGAGAGAAGTGTTTAAAAAAATTGTAGAGCTAAACAGAAGAAAAAAGCTACAAATAAAAAATAAAACTAAAAAAATAAAGGATGGGCGGTAGCTATAGAGACTTCTTGGAAGAGGAAATAGAAGTGAGAAGCTCTATAACTTTTAAGATCAAAGAGGAAGAAGGTTGGCAGAATGTGAGGCACACTAAAGATGATATAAACATAAAAAAATTTAAACAAAAAATGGGAAATATAGAATGGGAAATTGAAGAAATAAAAATCATGACAATTCAATTGGGAAGGGAATGGAAAGGTGAGAGAGGGGAGATTTAAGTTTGTTAAAAAAACCAAGAAACATGAAAAAAAATTAAATAATACATATGAAACTAAATGCTCTACTAGAGCGCAGGCAAAATCTATGAATAATGTATAATTATATTTACAGGAATATAAGAAGAGTTGCTAATCTCTCCTTAAGAAATAGAATAAAAAAATTTATATATATGCACAAAACCAATCTAATAACATTGACTGAGCCTATGGTGGATAGAGATCAAGTAGAAAAATATAAAAAACTTTTTGTCTTTGAGCAGGGATATTCTAATAATAATGGTAAGATCTGGATAATATGGAAGAATAATTTAAATATAAAAATCTTAAAAGAAACAGTTCAACTAATAAACTTTAGCTTAAGTCAAGAGGAAAAAGAAATAATAATAGTAATATTATAAATATAAAAAGAAGAAAGAATAGAACTATGGGGAGAAATGGAGAGATTAGCCATGGAAAATAAGCTAAGTATAATAGGTGGATATTTTAATATAATAAGGAACATCGGAGAAAAGAAAGGAGGAAGACCTCCAAATGTGAGAGCTACTTCTCAATTTAATGCGATCATAGATACATCTAATTTAATGGAAACTAATTTTTTAAGATCACAATTTACATGGTATAATAAGTGGAAAAATAAGGTACTATATGGGCAAGATTAGATAGAGTTCTATTTAATTTCAAGTGCTAGAGCAATTTGGTTTGACCCAGGTGAAACATTTAAATAGAACATGTTCTGACCACGCCCTCTTTTAATCACAGTTAAAAATATCATTCACGGGGGGCTCTTTTAAATTTCAGAACACCTTGTGTTTACATCATAACTTCTTGGACATTATTAGAGTATCTTGGAACAAAGAGGCTATAGGAAACCCGGTGCAATATTTAAACACTAAGATTAAAATTTGAGTTAAAAAAATAGAATATAGAAACATTTGGTGATATAATAGAAATATAAAAGAAGCAGAAGATTTAGTGATAAAAAGAGAATTAAAATTTGAAACAGAACAAAATGCAAATAGAATAAGTGCCTTAAGTAAGGCACAGGCTGAATTAAAACTAAAACTATTAATGAAAGAGACATATTGGAAACAAGAATCAAATATAAAATGGCTGAAGGAAGTGATAAAAACACAAAATTCTTTCAAAGAGTAACTAAAATGAAAATTCAGAAACATAGAATAAAAGGTATAAAAAATGATAAAAAAGAATGGGTGAAACAAGAAACAGATATACAAAAATATTTTGCAAATCTTTTTGAAAAGCATTTATGCGGGGAAAGTGGTCATAACGGAAACACTCTTTTACAAAGTATAGAAAACAAAATTTCTTTAGAAGATAATAACATGCTAATCAAATTTCCTAAAGAAGAAGAAATAAAAATAATAGTATTTAGTATGAACAAAGACAATGCAGAGGTCCAGATGGATGGAATAATTGTTTTTTTCAAGAATGGTGGAATATAATAAAAAGATCTAATGAAAGCCATCCATTATATATTCTACGGGGCTGAAATCAAAATGAATTAGAAAAGCTTTCATATAGTCCTCATTCCAAAAATGGAAAACCCTCAGAAGGGGGAAGATTTTAGACCAATTAGTTTTTGCAATTCAATTTGTAAAATATTGGCCAAATTTGCAAAATAGATTGACAAATGTTCTACCTAAAATTATTTCAAATGAACAAACAGGTTTTATGAAAAATAGATTGATAATGAAAAATATATGCTTGGCTAAAAAAATTAATAGAGAAATAGGATCAAAAACAAGAGGACATAATGTAATGATAAAATTAGATTTATCTAATGCATTTGATAGAGTGGAATGGGACATACTCAGTTTCACTATGCGCAAAATGGGCTTCGCTAAAGCCTGGATAAATTTAATATATAGATGCATATCGAATAAAGAATTATAATAAATGGAAAAATAGGAGAAGAAGTAAAAATGATAAAAGGATTAAGACAAGGAGATCCACTATCTTTCTCATTATTTTATATTTATCTAGAATTGTTAATAATAAATCTTAAAAACAAAATGAAGAAGAGAATGATAAACATTTAGACAACCAAAACATACACCACTGGTGAGCTGCTTTGCATATGCAGATGATGTATTGATTTTCACCAATGGTGGGGGTAGATCGCTACATAATCTGATGTATTTATTGAAATGCATGGAAGATGAAACAGTGCAGAAGCTAAACAAAAGAAAATGCCAATACATGATAGCTTTGAAATCATCAGAAGCATTAACTCATAGAATTAAAAATATAACAGGATTCTCTCAGAAAAAAGGAGAAATAATTTACTTGGGATGTCCAATTTATGAGGGCAGACTAAAGATGAATATTTATAATTTTTTATGGAAAAATTAAAAAGAAAAATATCTGGGTGGAAGAAGGAACTTCTAAGCATGGGGGAGAGGATAACATTAATAGTACATGTTTTACAAAGCTCTTTAATGCATAACTTAATGATTATTCAACCTCCAAAAAAATTATTAAGAAAATAGAAAAAGAATTAGCTAACTTTTTGTGGGGCAAAAAAGAAGGTAAATATAAGATACATTGGAAAAAATGGAAAGATTTATGCTTTCCGATGCAAGAAGCTGGATTGGGATTTATCAATCTCAAGGAATTAGCTAAACATGGGCAAGTAAAAGATGGAGGCTAAAAGAAAATGAAAGCTTATGGTCGGAATTTATGCGAGAAAAGTATTGCATAAATGATGATACAAATAAAGAAAAGAAAGCAAAAGATCACAAGTTTGGGTACAAATGCTCAAATAAAGAGATTTAGTTGAAAAAAATACTTTAAACTAACTAGGAAATGATGAAGATGGATGCTAAATTCAGAATATTCTTTCTGAATTATTTAAAGAGAAAAGAAAGATAAATAAATATTATTTAAATGGGCCTGGGATAATGAAAATCCACAAAAAATTAAAACTTTTATGTGGAAAGTGTTATCAAATATCATACCAATAGACACTAACTTAAAAAAGAAGGGGATTCAATTAGTATCTTGATGTGCTTGCTATGAAAGTGAGGTTGAATCCTTAGATGTGCTTGCTATGAAAGTGTTATCATATCACATGGAAGGGTTGCAGCAGAAATATGGAGAAGATTAGGATTAAAAATACAAATAAAATATGAGCATCTCACTTTAAAACACATACTTCAAAAATATATAAAAATACATGCCTCAAGCCCCGCCAAGAAATGGATCAAAAACAACATTCCACTAATAGCAATCTGGTGTATTTGGAAGGACAGAAACAAAAGTAGGTTTAGGGGCATAGATGATAATAGAGGACATCTTGATAGAAATAAAGGAGGAAACGGTAAGAATTTCTGAATCGAATCCTCTTAAAGTATTAGGAATAAATCCAGATAAAGATATACTGAATTTTTGGAATTTAAAAGTAAAACAACAAAATTACTTTAGGACATTAGGTATAATATGGGAAAAACCATCAAACGAAAGGCTAGCATTAAACATAGATGGTAGTATTAATAGAGATATGGGAGCAGCGGGAGGGTGGTATTATAAGAAAATTTGAAGGGAAGTTAGTTCTAGCATACACAAGAAAATACCAAGCTTCTTCGGCACTACATGGAGAGATACTAGCACTAAGAGACGGGTTAAAATATGTAAAAAAATGAATTAAGATAGATATTCAAATAGATTCAAAAATAGTGGTAAGTTTAATAAATAAAAGGTCAGTAATGTGGAGATATGAAAAGGAAATAGAAGAAATATTGCAAATAAAACACATTAGAAGATACCATAAAACATATATTTAGAGAAGCCAATGCCTTAGCAGATAGACTTGCCAAGGAAGGACGAAATAGAGGTTATCAAGATTATTGGGAAGGAAGTATACCTGATAAATACAAAGTTATTGTAATTCTAGATAGCAAAGAATTGTTTTATATTAGAAGAATCAAAGAACCTCAGCCCTGAGAAGTAGTGATAAAACTTCTTTGAGCAGTAAAGCTTATAGCAAAGAGGGCCCCTTGATATAGGGGGGTTTGAAAATGTAGGTAATGGAAGGCCCAGGTAAATAGTCATCCCAGTCCTGAGGGATGACAAATAAAAGTTTATATTATTTGTTGTTTTTTTCTATTTTTTTATCAATATAATAGGGACAAGCTTTGTATCGAGGGAAGACAACAGTAGAAGGAGCTTTAAACTCTGCCCATTAAAAAAAACAACCGACAATGAAGTCGGAAAGGAATGTAGAATAGAAAAGGGGGGTGCAAGTTTAAAAGTGTCTGTAGGCTATATGCTTCATGTGTATTAATTAATGTAGTAAAATTGTAATTTTTGTAGAGGGTAGGGAGTGGTAGAAATAAGAGCTTGGACATGGGCTAGAAGGGATAGGGGTAGTAGGGATTTTAAGTGTATAGTAGGAATACCTTGGTGTGGGTTTTTTGTTTATCATGCGAAAATCACTATAGACAGAATACTGACATGAGGGTTGGCAGCTGCAAAGAATATAAAGAGATAGAGATGATGACAAGGCAAAAAGTGGCCTGTCAGTTAGTGGCTGCTGCCACAGATGTTCTGGAATCAGGGGAGGAAGATGATAAAAGATTGATATGGGCTGCCTCTTTTGTTTTTTTCTTATTTTTTCTTAGTTTCTGTTTTGGCTGAATGTATTGTATATGGTTGATATGTTAAGGGGAGGGTGAAGGGGAAAAGGGTAGAAAAAGCATATAAGATGTCAACAATAAAAAATAGCACTTAAAGAAGAGGCAAAATGAAAGGCAGGTATAGCTAATGATGAAAGCTAATGATGAAAGCATCTAAAGTCAGGATTGGAGGACCTGTTATCCATGGCAGTTTTTTTGTGTTTTATTTCTTTTTTTCTGCCTCAATTGTAAACCAGATTGATAATGTGTTGATGGGGTGGGGAAAGAGAAAAAAAGGTAGGCATAGAACATAATATATATGTCTCTGGTGTGTAATTCTATTGTATAGAATAGAAGCTCGAAAGATTATAGGGAGGTAGCAAAAGAGGCTATGGGAAGGCAGAAAAAGAAGCTATGGGGAGGCAACAAAAGAGACTAAGGGAAGGCATGAAAGAAGCTAAAGATACACTTAAAAGGGCAAAGATTATAGAACCATAGCATACACATAATAACAAACAGATCAACGGATAATTGAGTCATGTAAAATGTATGTTTATGTTAATCAAATCAATCTCTAAATAGTTAAGTAGATTGATACCCGATAGGGGTATATAAGAGGTTAATAGAGGTGTAAAGGGTAAGGGGTAGCAAGTAAGTAGGTTGTAAAATGGCATTCCTCAGCAAAAAAGAGGGTTAATATTAATAAAACAAACTTTCCAAAAAGAAGAAGAAGAAACTATTTTTTTTTGAAAAAACGCTCTCAACTTTATAGAGAGAGAAAGTACACTTTTAGAGAGAGAAACCACCATTTTTGTGTAATTTAAGCTCAATTTGAAGCCAAAATTGTATAATTTGGATTATCTCTTCAAAAAAAAATCTTTTAATTCATTAAACAAAGAGACTACGCTCTTTTATCCCAGGTTTGATGCAAAAGAGGCATCACCGGTAGTGATATTTACAGAGGAGTTTTCAAAGATTGCCAAACCATTCAAGCTAACACTTGTAGGAAAATTCTCCAACAGAAAATCGAGTTACAAAGATATTTATTAGTTTATTGCGGCATTGAAATTAAGATAGGTGGTTAAAATTGCAATATATGACGGGAAGCACGTTTTCTTCCAGTTCAAAGAGGAAGACAACTTCCTTAGAGTATGGATTAGAGTGCAGTTGAGTGTTGCTGGTTATCCCATGCGCATCCTCAAGTGGTCGCCTGACTTTACTATAGCAGAAGAATCAGTGCAAGCCCTGGTATGGTTCTCACTGCCGAAGCTTCCCCATCACTTGTTTAGTAAGCATTTTCTTCTTTATATAGCACTTTGCTTGGGTAAACCATGGCTGATTGATGAAGCCACGACCTACATGACAAGGTTGAGTGTGGCTAGGATTTGCATTGAAATTAACTGCAAGGTTCCTCCTCCGAATATGGTGTGAGTTGGCAGAGACCTCATTAATGGATTCTGGCAAAAAATTATTTCAGAATCCATGCCCCACTACTGCCTAAACTGCCACAAATTGGGGCACGAGCAAAAAAATGTATGGTGGGAGGTAGGAGTAAGAAGGAGGAAGTAGCAAGTAAGGAGGATAGGAAAGGTAGAGGAAAAGCTTGGGTGAGAAGAGAGCCTAAGGAAGGGGAGTTAGAAAGAGAAAAAGATGAGGGAGAGGTGATAAAAGAGGGGAGAAAGGCAGGATGGGAAGGGAATGTTGAAGGGGAGGGAGAAAATAAGGAGAGTGGAAAGGATAGACCTAGAGAAAGAGGGATAGAATGGGTAAATGAGGCTGCAATGGAAGCAGAGAAAGAGGTTGAGAGTGGTGAGGTGGGGTTAGAGGAGGAAGGGATAGCTTTAAGTAAAAGGGAGGAGATTAGAAGATGGTTAGAGGAGATACCAAGGGGGACCGAAGGGATATAAATAGTAGGGAGAAAATGTGGTGCAAGGCATAGAGGAAGGAGAAGGGAGAAGAGAGTGGAGATAAACTTAAAAAAGAACATAGAAAAGCATAATTGGGCGGAGGATGACCTCCTATCTGAGGAGGAATCAGAGGTAAAAAGCTGGCCATTTTCCAACTATAACAAGGTAGAAAAATTGCTGGATATTAATGCACCTAATGATGATTCAGTGCTGAATGAACATCCTAGATACATACCAAAAAACAGGGAAAATGAAATAGAGAAAATTAGAAACTTGGAAAGGAGTTTAGAAAAATTAAATTTAAAAAAGAAACTAGAGCAAGCACCACCAAGCACAAGCAAACCACCGGGAAGCATGAAAAAATATTTAAATGTAATATATGACTCCAAATGCACAACTAGAGCTCAAGCAAGATTTACTTAAATATGATGAATAGTCTATTTTGGAATGGAAGAGGAGTGACGAACATTCCTACAATAAATAGAATTAGAAAACTTATTAAAATACAGACTTAAAATTGTTATCCTAGCCGAACCAATGGTAATAGAAATAAGCTTGAGAAATATAAAACAAAATAAGATTACATAAGGCATTTTCAAATGGTAATGGTAAGATTTGGGTTATGTGGAATAATTCAATGGACATTGAAATTTTTGTAGAAACTAATCAAATTGTTAGTTTTAAAATAGTAAATAGCCAGAGCTCATCTTTTCAGTAGTCTATGCAAGTAATGCAAAAGAAGAAAGGAAGATGCTTTGGTTAAAAATGGATAAATTTGCCGCAATGAAGTTGCCGTGAATTATAGGAGGGGACTTCAATATGATTAGAGGCAATACCGAGAAAAGAGGTGGAAGGTTTCCTGACTCAGTAGTGATAGCTCATTTTAATGATGCTATTGCCAGTGCAAAATTAATAGAGGCAGAATTTTTAGGATCAAATTACACTTGGTGTAATAACTGGAAGAAAAGAGGGGCAATATGGTTAGACTTGATCGGGTGCTATTTAATGCACAATGGTTGGATAAGCTGGGGGGAATAAAGGTGCAACATTTAAGCAGAACATGCTCAGATCATAGCCTACTCTTGGTAACACTCCAGAAGAGAGAGGGGAGACCTAATGGTTTTAAATTAAAAAAATATGTGGGGAATGCATAAGGACTTTGACGTGATTATAAGAGAATCATGTGAAAAACTAGTATTGGGCAATCCCATGCAAGTACTGGCACCGATATTGCGAAGAGTGTGTCTGGTCCTTAGTAAGTGGAAGGTTTTTGGTAATATTACCAAAAAAATACAAGAAGCTGAGTAGAAAGTAATTACTCTATAACTAGAGTATGAAGAAAGGCAAGATAGCATAACTAGAATAGAACTTAGCAAAGCGAAAGCTGAACTAAGACTTAGAATGCATATGGAACAAGTCTATTGGAAACAAAGAGCTAAAATTAAGTGGTTGAAAGATGGAGATAAAAATACGAAGTTTTTTAATACAATGGCGAAAATTAGAAATCAAAAAATAGGAATAAAAGGCTTTAAAAAAGAAAATGGAGAATGGATGAAAAAGAGGAAGAAATTAAAAATGAATTAAAAGGTTTTTTCAGAGATTATTTATGTGGGCCAAACACTTGTAGAAGGCATACATTAATGGAAAAAAATTGAAAGAAAAGTCACGGAATAGGATAATGAAATGTTAGAAGTACTACCAAGAGAAGAAGAGGTGAAAGAGGTTGTATTTAATGCTAATAAAGATAGTGTTGCAGGTCCAGATGGCTGAATAATGGTTTTTTTCAACGTAGTTGGAGCGTAATAAAAGATGAAATAGTTACAGCCATAGCATGGATCTTTCCAGGTGCAAATATTACTAAAGCATGGGCTAGTTCATATATAGTGTTGATTCCCAAAAAAGCAAATCCACAAAAAGGAGAAGACTATAGGCCAATTAGCCTATGCAATACAATTTACAAGATCTTAGCTAAAATACTCCATAATAGGCTCAGTAGGATACTTCCCAAAATTATTTACCTTGAGCAAGTAGGCTTCAACAAAAATAGGCTAATGATGGAAAATATCAATTTAACATTAGAATTGATAAGAGAAATAGGAGCTAGAGTGAGAGGGTATAATGTAATCATGGAGTTAGACTTGTCAAAAGCATTTAATAGAGTTGAATGGGATATTTTATGATTTTTTATGAGGAAGATGAGATTCTCGAGAATTCTGGATAGACATTATGTATAGGTGTTTTTCCAGTGTATAGGTTGAAATTTTTAAAAATGGGCAAGTAGGTGGAGAGTTTCAACCAACAAGGGGACTAAGATAGGAAGATCCATTATCTCCTTCCCTGTTTAACATATACTTAGAGATTTTTATAATAAATCTGAAAGAGGAAGTGAAAAGTGGTAGTATTTTTGCTTATAGTAGCCTAGATACACACCACTAATAAGGTGCCTGGCATATGTGGATGATATAATAGAATTCACAAATGCAAGTAGACATTTATGAAAGATCTTATGCGGCTGCTGCAAAAAAAGAGGAATCAGTGCAAATGTTAAATAAAAATAAATTTCAATTTATGATAGCGGCAAAAATGTCAGAAAATATTACCCAAAAGATCAAAAGGGTTATAGGTTTTATACAAAAGAAGGGGAGTTAATAAATTTGGGTTTCCCGATATGAAGGTAGAGTAAAGGAGGAATATTTCTCATTCTTAGTGGAAAAGATAAGACAAAAAAATTGTGAGTTGGAAAGAGGACCTATTAAACATGGCAGGAAGAATATCACTAATTTCACACGTGTTGCAAGGATCATTAGCACACATTTTAATGTCAATACTACCACCAAAAGTATTATAAGAAAATTCGAA
>JAREIK010008634.1:0-24364 GCA_029783825.1 Sapria himalayana | reverse complement strand
CGAACTCATACTTTATTTTGTAATATATATTTCTATAAAAATAAACTAATAAATAATTAAAATGAATATTTAAAATTATAATAAATAGAAATAAAAATTAGATTTATTAATTATTTCGTAGTATATAGAAGTTTAATGGTTTATGTATTTAGGCATTACGGGGTTTAGAAGTTTACTGATTTAAATGTGTATGCATTTAGTGGTTTATAGTTTTTATTTAAAAAATAAAATAAAAAAAATTCTTTTTATTATTTTTTGATATTTTCCAAGGTTAACCTTTGAAAATATAATAATTTTTAAATTTTTGTCAAAAAGTGAATAAATAATTATTTATAATAATCATAATAATTATATATCATATAAATTCAATATAAATAATTTTATTGATAAATATTCTAATAATTATTAAAAAATAGATTAAAAATCTTTTATGAATAATATTGATATTACTTAAAATATAATATTAAAACATAAAATGATTCAGAAGCAAAGTAAAATATATTACTTAATAATAATTATTTATTTTTATATTTTTATTCTTTTTATAAGCTTATCTATTTTTTGATGAAAAATTATTTTAATGAAATATATTTTTAACTCAGAATTTATTTTATAATTAATATATATATATATATATATATATATAAAACTAAAGAATCAAAATAAATTTTTTAAATTATAATGAAAACAAATAAAAATGATATTTTTTAATTATTATTTAGGGTATACAGGTTTAAAAGATTATATATATAGGGGTATCAGGATTTTGTAGTTTAGTGATTTAAGTGTTTGGGCATTTAGTGGTTTATAGGTTTTATTTAAACAATGAAATAACAAAATTTTTTTATTTTTTATTTTTTCACATGTTAAAAGGTTATAATCTTTTAAAATATAATAATTTTAAAATTTTTTTCAAAAGTGAATATAATATTTAGTTATAATAATTATTAAATATATATATCATATAAATTCAATATAAACATTTTTATTGATAAATATTATAAAAATAATAAAAAAATAATTTAATAATATATTATTAATAATTTAGATATTAATTAAAATATAATTACAAAACCTAAAATGTTTCAGAAACAAAGCAAAATATATTACTATATAATATTTTTTTGTTTTTAGTTTTTTTCTTCTTTTAATTAGTTTATCTATATTTTTTGTTAAGAAATAATTTATATAAATTATATTTGTATAACTTATACTCTATTTTGTAATTAATATTTATATAAAAATAAACAAAAAAATAATTAAAATGAATATTTAAAAAATAATAAAAAAAATGAGATTTATTTATTATTTAGAGTATACCAGTTTAATTTAAATTATATCTGTCTCTCTAATAAAATTTTTTGTAATTAATATTTCTATTAAACTGATAAATAATTAAAATAAAAATTTAAAATTATACTTAATAAAAAATAAATTGAGATTTATGATTTATTATTAGTGGATACCAATTTAATGGTTTAAGTATTTAAAGGTTTTTTTGTTTAGGAGTTTAGCAATTTATGTTTTTAGGCATTTAGTTGTTTATAGGTTTTATTTAAATAATAAAATGACAAAAAATTTATTTTTTATATTTTTTCAAATTTTCAAGCTTATACCATTTGAAAATATAATAATTTTAATATTTTTTAAAAATGTTTATCCAATATTTTGTAATAATAAATATTATAACTATAAATAATATCAACTAAATATAAACAATTTTATTGATAAATATTATATCAATTATCAAAAAATAGATTAATATACTATTATTAATATGATAGATATAAATTAAAATAAGATTAAAAACCCTAAAATGATTCAAAATCAAATTAAAATTTATTACTAAATAATAATTTTTTTTTAGTTTTTTCATCATTTTATAAACTTATATTTTTTTTTTGATGAAAAATATATTATTTTAATTATATTTGTATAACTCATAAGTTATTTTGTAATTAATATTCCTATAAATTATTTAAATAATATTTAAGGTTTACGAGTTTAAACGTTCAAGTATTTAGGGGCAATTAAGTTTTGCTTCTTTTTTATAAGTTTATATTTTTTTTTATTAAAAGTAAATTATTTAAATTATATTTGAATTCCTCATAATTTATTTTTAAATTATAATTCTATAAAAATAAACTAATAAATAATTAAAATGAATATTTAAAATTATAATGAATACAAATAAAATAGATATTTATTATTTATTATTCAGCATATACTAGTTTAATGGTTTAAGTATTTAGGCGTTTTGGGGTTTAGTGATTTAAGTGTTTAGGCTTTAAGTGATTTATAGTTTTTATTTAAAAAATGAAAAAATAAAAAAATAAAAAATTTAATTTTTTGATTTTTTTTAATTTTTGAAGGTTATAACCTTTGAAAATATAATAATTTTTAATTTTTTTAAATGTGAATATAATATTCAGCAATAATAATCTTAATAATTATATGTAATGTAAACTCAATATAAATAATTTTATTAATAGATATTATAATAATGATCAATAAAATATTAATAAACTACTATTAATAAGAATGATATAAATTAAAATATTATTGCAAAATCTAAAATGATTCAAAATATAAATAAAATATATTACTAAATAATAAATTTTTGTTTTTAAAATATTACCCCTTTTTATATGTATATATTTTTTTTTGATGAAAAATAAATTATTTAAATTAGATCTGTCTCACTAAAAATTTATTTTGTAATTAAATTTCTATAAAAACAAACTGATAAATAATTAAAATAAAAATTTAAAATTATACTTAATAAAAATTAAATTGATATTTATGATTTTTTTTAATGTACACCTGTTTAATAGTTTAAGTATTTAAAGGTTTTGTTGTTTAGGAGTTTAGCATTTTATGTTTTTAGGCATTTAGTGGTTTGTAAGTTTTATTTAAACAATAAAAATACAAAAAATATATTTGTAATTTTTTTTAATTTTATAAGGTTATAACCTTTGAAAATATAATAATATTTAAAATTTTTTGAAATGTGAATACAATATTTAGTTATAATAATATTAATAATTATATATCATATAAATTATATAAATAATTTTATTGATAGATAATAGAATAATGATCAAAATTTAAATTAATAAACTATTAATAAAAAGATTGATATTAATTAAAAAATATTTACAAGACCCAAATTGATTCAAAATTAAAGTAAAATATATTAATGGATAATAATTTTTAATTTTTAAATCTCAACTTCTTTTATAAGCATATATTTTTTTGATTAAAATTAATTAATTAAAATATATATATCACTCTGATAATTTAATTTGTAATATATTTTTCTATAAAAATAAACTAATAAATAATTAAAATGAATATTTAAAATTATAATAAATAGATAAAAAAATTAGATTTATTAATTATTAAGTAGTATATAGCGATTTAATGGTTTATGTATTTAGGCATTATGAGCTTTAGAAGTTTACTGATTTAACTGTGTATTCATTTAGTGGTTTATAGGTTTTATTAAAAAAATAAAATAATAAAAAATTTATTTTTATTATTTTTTGACATTTTTAAAGGTTATAAACTTTGAAAATATAATAGTTTTAAATTTTTTTAAAATTTGAATACAATATTTAGTAATAATAATCATTATATTTATATATCATATAAATACAATATAAATAATTTTATTGATAAATATTCTAATAATGATCAAAAAATTAATTAATAATCTATTATTAATAAGATGTATTTCAATTAAAATATAATTACAAAATCTAAAATGATTCAGAAGAAAATCAAAATATATTACTATATAATAATTTTTTGTTTTGAAATTTTTTTTTCTTTTAAAAAGTTTATCAATAATTTTTTGATTAAAAATAATTTATATAAATTATTTTGTCAAACTCAATTTATTTTGTAATTAATATTATATATAAACAAACAACTAATTAAAATGAATATTTAAAATTATAATAAAAAAATTGAGATTTATTATTTATTATTTAAGGATACCAGTTTAATTTAAATTAGATCTATCTCACAAATAATTTATTTTGTTATTTTTATTTCTATAAAATAAATTGATAAATAATTAAAATAAAAATTTAAAATTATACTGAATAAAAATTAAAATGAGATTTATGATTTATTATTAAAGTATACTAGTTTAATGATTTAAGTATTTAGAGGTTTTGTCGCTAGGAGTTTACCGATTTATGTTTTTAGGCTTTTAGTGGTTTATAGGTTTTATTAAAAAAATAACAAAAAAATGTCAATAAATTTTTATCATTTTCAAAGGTTATAACATTTGAAAATTTAATAATATTTTAAATTTTTTGAAATTTTAATGTAATATTTCAATTTTTGTATCCATTTATAAAAGTGAAATATTAATTATTTAAAATATATTTGCAAAACCTAAAATGACTCAAAATAAAAGTGAAATATTTTACTAAATATTAATTTTAAAATTTTAAATTTTTGTATCCATTTATAAGCCTATATATTTTTTGATGAAAAATAAATTATTTAAATTATATTTGTCTCACTAATAATTTATTTTTTAATTTATATTTCTATAAAATTAAACTAATAAATAATTAAAATGTATATTTAAAATTATAGTGAATACTAATAAAAATGAGATTTATGATTTATTATTTAGGGTATAACTATTTAATTGATTAAGTTTTTTGTGGTTTTGGGGTTAAAGAGTTTATTGATTTATATGATTACACATTTTTGTGATTATAGGTTTTATTTAATCAATGAAATAACAAAAATTTTTTTTTTATGAATTTTCGTGATTTTCAAAGGTTATAACCTTTAAAAATATAATAATTTTTTAATAGTTCTAAAATATGAATACAATACTTAGTTATAATAATCTTAATAATTATAGTTATTGTAGATTCAATATAAAAATATGTATTAATATATATTATAATAATGATCAAAAAATAAATTAATATACTATTATTATAAGATAGATATTAATTAAAATATATTTGCAAACCCCAAAATAATTCAAAATTAAAGTAAATTATATTACTAAATAAAATTTTAAATTTTTGAATTTTGTTTATTTTTATAAGCTAATATTTTTTCATAAAAAATAATTTATTTAAATTATATCTGTCTACTCAATATTTATTTTGTAATTAATATTTCTATAAAAATAAACTAAAAAATAATAAAATGAATATTTAAAATTATAATGAATACAAATAAAAATGAGATTTATTTCTTATTATTTAGGGTATATAGGACTAATGGTTTATGTATATAGGGGGTTTTGGGGTTTAGGAGTCCAGAGATTAAAGTGTTTAAGGATTTAGTGGTTTTTAAGTTTTACTTAAATAATAAAAAATTAAAAAAATTATTTTTGTGATTTTTTATCATTTTTGAAGGTTATAACCTTTGAAAATATAATAATTTTTAAATTTTTTTCAAATATAAATATAATATTTAGTTATAATAACTTAATAATTATAAGACATTTTAATTGAATATAAGTAATTTTATTGTTAAATATTATAAAAATGATCAAATAATAAATTATAAACTATTATTAATAAGATTGATCTCAATTAAAATATTATTGCAAAACCTATATATAATGATTCAAAATCAAAGTAAAATATATTACTAAATAATAATTTTTTATTTTTAAATTTTTACTTCTTTATATAAGCTTATTTTTTTTGATTAAAAATAAATTATTGAAATAATATTTGTCTTACTCATTATTTATTTTGTAATTAATATTTCTTTAAAAAATAAACTAATAAATAATTAAAATGAATATTTAAAATTATAATGAATACAAATTAAAATGAGATTTATGAATTATTATATGTGGTATAACAGTTTAATAGTTTGATTATTTAGGAGTTTTGTCGTTTAGGAGTTTAGCAATTTATGTTTTTAGGCATTTAGTGGTTTATATGTTTTATTTATATAATAAAAATTCAAAATTCTTTATTTGATTTTTTCTGATTTTCAAAGGTTATAACCTTTGAAAATAAAATAATTTTTAAAATTTTTTGAAATAAGAATACCATGTATAATTATATTAATCTTACTAAATATATATCATATAAATTCAATATAAAAAATTATAATGATAGATATTATAATAATGATCAAAAATTAAATTAATAAAATATTATTAATAATATAAATATTAATTAAAATATATTTATATGATACATTATTATTCAAAATCAAATCAAAATATATTACTATATAATATTTAATTTTTTAAATTTTCCTTCTTTTTATAAGCTTATATTTTTTTCTATTAAAATAAATTATTTAAATAATATTTGTCTCACTTGAAATTTATTTTGTATTTAATTTTTCTAAAAAATTAAGCTATGAATAATTAAAATTAATATTTAAAATTATAATAAATAAAAATAAAAATGAGATTTATTATTTATTAAGTAGTATATAGCTGTTAAAAGGTTTATGTATTTAGGGGTTTCGTGGTTTATGAGCTTATTGATTTAAGTAAGTAATCATTTAATGATCTATAGGTTTTATTTAAAAAATGAAAAAACAAAAAATTTATTTTTATTATTTTTTCTAATTTTTTAAGGTTATACCCTTCGAATATATAATAATTTTTAAATTTTTTTTAAAAGAGAATTCAATATTTAGTTATAATAATCATTATATTTATATCATATAAATTCAATATAAACTATTTTATTGATAAATATTCTAATAATGATCAAAAATTAAATTAATAATCTATTATTAATAAGATAGTTATCAATTATAATATAATTACAAAACCTAAAATGATTTAGAAGCAAAGCAAAATATATTTCTATATAATAATTTTTTGTTTTGAAATTTTTTTTTTCTATAAAAAAGTTTATCTATATTATTTTGATGAAAAATAATTTATATAAATTATATTTATGTAACTCATAATTTATTTTGTAATTAATATTTATATAAAAATAAACAAATAAATAATTAAATTTGAATATTTAAAATAAAAATTAAAAAAATGAGATTTATAATTAATTATTTAGGATATGCCGGTTTAATTTAAATTAGATCTGTCTCACTAGTAATTTATTTTGTAATTAATATTTCTATAAAAATAAACTGATAAATAATTAAAATAAAAATTAAAATTATATTGAATGATTAAAATAATTTATTTTGGTCCTCTCTCAACTATAGAATGATTGCTAGAGCTCTAAACAAAATAATATGAGCTTTTACTTTATCTCCATTATGTCTCAACATATTTGATGTTGAATCACTAGGCTATCAAAGATAATTTGACTCATGTACGCTAACAGACTAAACCAAAGTTGTACCCCTATGTGTTGAAATAACTAGTTGTTAAGGAAGCTATTTATATTGATTATTGTAATTTGTTCTAAAATATCTTTCATGTACATAGTTGAAGCAATTTGTTTAATACATAGTTCACCTCTAAAAAAATAACTACCTTGTAGCCTATTATAACAAACTAGCCCCTGGGTAGTTTGAGCAGGGCAATAAGTTTGAGCTCTCTTTCAATAAAGAATCAAAAAATTTATTTAATTGGCATGTCTAAGCCTTTTTTTATATCCTCAAGGATATGAAAAGTATCATTTCTTTTTTTATATATTAAAAGAGTTATGTATACAAGCTCACAATCCCCAAAAAGGTGTAAATGAATCATATTCAAATGTATAAAAGTTTTTAATCATTGCTCAAAATATTAGTCTTGCATATTGACACTTGAAGTCACAAATCAAAGGAAAAAGCCATAGTGATATTTCCAGTCCCATGAATTTTAGCCATAAAAAGTTATAAAGACTAGTACTCAAGCTTTAACTAAGTATACGATCATGACTTTTGCTCTTGAGGAATGTCCAAAGTTACAATCATTCCTAGTGCAATGAATTTGCAATTTAAAGATAAAATGCACAAGCTATGGTCATATCCAATATTGTGACCCAGTATTGTAGTGATTAAATATCTATTCATGATCATTCATAGTGCCATAACAATATGTTCAACACAGAGACACAAGTTATTGCATATTCTCATCGATATGATTTTGTGTTCTAGTGACAAAATATACAAGCATGACCATTGCTAATGCTTCAATAATCTAAAGCAAAAAAGAGACTGAATCCATAACTCACACCTTGAGTCATGACTTTGTATTACATAAACAAAAAGATAAATCTGTCACATTCCTAAAAGTTACGAATTTCAATTTAAATTTAACACTTAGCATTTGATTATAAAAGTGGAAAACTTGAGATTTAGGATTTAGGGTTTAGGGTTTATGGATTAGGGTTATAGTTTATGGTTTAAGGTCTATGATTTAAAGTTTAGGGTTATAGATTTTTTTGTTTTTTCTTTTTGAAAATACATACTTTATTTATCATTTAGGCACACAACTTACAAGAGACTAAAAAGCTGACTAATTTAGGCCAGCCCAGCAAATCCTATGCACATTTATGATTCTATGCATAAAATACAATAAAAACATAATGCCTAATAATTCCAACAATACGAATACAAGTAAAATTAAAAAATGCTACAAAGATCGGTCATCTGCTCCCGAGAGTGTATCATCGCCTAATGTGTATTTACAAAATGCATTAGTGGGCCCCACTTAGAGATACTCATGGGTCCAGTTGCCCTCATTGCATGCTACATAGAGAACAGAAAAGATTGTGTGTGTGAATATGTCATGATCCGTCTCTACAAGTACATAGTGCATACAAAGTCCAAAATAGAAATAAGACTAAAAACATAAACTACAAGTTTGAATCATTATGTCCCGTGTGGCTGGTCTGGACTCTATTTCTAACTGGCCCTGCTCGGTGATGCTTAGGATTTTGCCCGCTCTCCAATTAATCATGGATTACCTACTACTCCTATTGGGTGACGGTTGGGTGGCCCTCTATGCTGCCTGATAGGGCTAGTGGGACCCACTCCCAGCTACTCCTGGGTTTACTCCCGACCACTTTGCTTGGTCTCATCAGTTTTCTAAATGTTATCATCCCAGATTGCTAGTGGGGCCCTCTACAAGCGGTGGCCCATACTACTGGCTGCTTCCATGATTTGCTGGCCCCTCTAAATGCTACACCAAAATAGACAAGAATATGTGCACGTGTATACTATGTCCCGTCGCTATGTGTGTGTGGTGCATCAGTATCAGGGTTTATGAGTTTAGAAATTTAAGTATTTAGGTATTTAGTGATTTTTAGGTTTTATTTATAAAATTAAATAACAAAAAAAATATTTTTATGATTTTTTCTCATTTTCAATGTTATAACCATTTAAAATATTATAATTTTTAATTTTTTTTTCAAATGTTAATACAATATTTAATTATAATAATCATAAAAATTAAATATTATGTAAATTCAATATAAATAATTTTATTGATAGATATTATAATACTGATCATAAAATATATTAATAAACTATTATTAATAAGATAGATATTAATTAAAATATATTTGCAAAACCTAAAACGATTCAAAATCAAAGTAAAATATATTACTAAGTAATAATTTTTTATTTTTTAAATTTTTGATTCTTTTTATAAGCTTATAAATTTTGTTGATGAAGATAAATTATTTAAACTATATATGTGTCATTCATAATTTTATTTTGCAATTAATATTTCTATAAAATTAAACTAATAAATAATTAAAATGAATATTAAAATTATATTGAATACAAATAAAAATGTGATTTATGATTAATTATTTAGGGTATATAAGTTTAAAGGTTTAAGTATTTAGGAGTTTAGGAGTTTAGTGATTTAAGTGTTTAGGCATTTAGTAGTTTATATGTTTTATTTAAATAATGAAATAATAAAAAAATTATTTTTCAAATTTTTTATCAATTTTGAAGGTTATAACACATATAAATATAATAATTTTTAAATTTTTGTCTAATGTGAATATAATATTTAGTTATAATAAAATTTATAATTATATAACATGTAAATTAAAAATAAACAATTTTATTGATAGATATTAATAAACTAAATATAAATATAAATATAATAATGATCAAAAAATAAATTAATAAACTATTATTTATTGATAGATATTTATATATTATTTATAAATACTTAAACCTTTAAAGATAGTTTAAATGTTTAAGTATTTAAGGGTTTAGTGGTTTTGGGGTTTAGGAGTTTAATGATTTAAGCGTTTAGGCATTTAGTAGTTTATAGGTTTTATATAAACAATAAAATAAAAAAAATTTATTTTTGTTATTTTATCTCATTTTCAAAGAAGATAAGCTTTAAAAATATAATAATTTTTAAATTATTTTCAAATGTAAATATAATATTTAGTTATAATAATCTTTATAATTATATATCATGTAAATTCAATATAAACAATTTTATTCATAAATATTCTAATAATGATCAATTAATGAATAAATAATCTATTATTAATAAGATAGATATCAATTAAAATATAATTACAAAACTTAAAATGATTCAGAAGAAAAGAAAAATATATTTCTATATAATAATTTTTTGTTTTAAAACTTTTTTTTCTTTTAAAAAGTTTATCTAAACTTTTTTGATGAAAAATAATTTATATAAATTATATTTGTGTAACTCATAAATTATTTTGTAATTAATATTTTTATAAAAATAAACAAATAAATAATTAAAATGAATATTTAAAATTATAATAAAAAATGAGATTTATTATTTATTATTTATTATTTAGGGATACAGTTTTCATTTAAATTAGATCTGTCACACTAAAAATTTATTATGTAATTAATATTTCTATAAAAATAAACTAATAAATAATTAAAATAAAAATTTTAAATAATACTGAATAAAAATTAAAATGAGATTTATGAATTATTATTAATGTTTACCAATTTAAAAGTTTAAGTATTTAGTGGTTATGTCATTTAGGAGTTTAGAAATTTATGTTTTTAGGCATTTAGTAGTTTATAGGTTTTATTTAAACAATGAAATACCAAAAAAAATATTTTTGATATTTATTAGCATTTTCAAAGTTTATAACCTTTCAAAATATAATAATTTTAAATTTTTTTAAAAATGTGAATACAATATTTAGTAATAATAATCATTATAATAATATATAATATAAACTAAATATAAACAATTTTATTGATAGATATGTTATCAATTATCAAAAAATAAATTAATATGTTATTATTAATATGATAGATATAAATTAATATATAATTAAAAAACCTAAAATGATTCAAAAACAATGTAAAATTTATTACTAGATTATAATTTTTGTTTTTTATTTTTTACTTCTATTTATAAGCTTATATTTTTTTTGATTAAAAATAAATTATTTAAATTATATTTGTATCACTCATACTTTATTTTGTAATTAATATTTCTATATATTATTTCAATTATATTTAAAGTTTATGAGTTTAAAGGTTTAAGTATTTAGGGGCTTCTGGGTTTAGGAGTTAAGAGATTTATGTGTTTAGGCATTTATTGATTTATAAGTTTTATTTAAATAATGATATAACAAAAAAATTATTTTTGTTTATTTTTTATCATTTTTGAAGGTTATAATCTTTGAAACTATAACAATTCTTACACTTTTTTTTATATGTGAATACTATATTTACTTATGATAATCTTATTAATTATATATCATATAAATTCAATATAAATAATTATATTGATAGATATTATATTAATGATCAAACAATAAATTAATAAACTTTTATTAATAAGAAAGATTTTATTTAAAATATATTTGCAAAACATAAATTTATTCAAAATAAAAATAAAATATATTACTAAATAATAATTTTTTTGATGTTTTGCTTCTTTTTATAAGTTTATATTTTTTTATTAAAAGTAAATTATTTAAATTATATTTTTCTTTTTCATAATTTATTTTTAATTTGTAATTCTATAAAAATAATCTAATAAATAATTAAAATGAATATAATAAACAATAATGAATACAAATAAAATAGAGATTTATTATGTATTATTTAGGATATGCTAGTATAATGGTTTAAGTATTTATGTGTTTTGTGGTTTAGTGATTTAAGTGTTTAGGCCATTGGTACTTTATAGTTTTTATTTAAAGAATGAAAAAAAAATTTAATTTTTTGATTTTTTTTTAATTTTTGAAGGTTATAACCTTTGAAAATATAATAATTTTTAATTATTTTAAAATGTGAATATAATTTAGTTATAATAATCTTAATAATAATATATAATGTAAACTCAATATAAATAATTTTATTAATACATATTATAATAATGATCAATAAAAAATTAATAAACTATTATTAATAAGAATTATATAAATTAAAATATAATTACAAAATATAAAATGATTCAAAATCAAAATAAAATATATTATCAATTAGAGGTGTCAAACGGGCCGGGCCGGCCCGGCCCGGCACGAGGCACGGCACGGTTCGGCCGTGCCTGGGCCGGCCCGGCACGATAAAAAAACGTGCCCGGGCCCGTGCCGGGCCCGTCCGCACGAACCACGTGCCGGGCCGTGCCCGGCACGAGCCGTGCCGTGCCTGGCCAGGCACGACTCGTGCCTTGGCACGGCACGACTCGTGCCTGGCCAGGCACGACTCGTCGGCCCGCGTGCCTGAGTCGTGACTCGTGAGTCGCGACTCACGAGTCGCGAGTCGCGAGTCACGACTCACGACTCACGGTCACGACTCAGTGAGTCGTGACTCGTGACCCAACCGGGCCCCGCCCCCGGTAAAAAGACCGCGGGTCGGGTCCAAACAGACCCGACCCGCACCGCCCCGCCTGCCCTGCCTTGCCGTGCGCCCGTGCCCGAGCGGGCCGGCACGGCACGGCACGGCCTTGCCGTGCCCACGGGCCGTGCCGTGCCCGAATTTTAAAAACCGTGCCGTGCCGGGCACGGCACGGTACAGTGACCGTGCCGTGCCCGGCACGGCACGTCAGCACGGCTGGGCACGTGAAAAACGGGCCGTGCCGTGCCGGGCCGGCCCGTTTGACACCTCTATTATCAATTAATAAATTTTTGTTTTTAAATTTTGCCTCTTTTTATAAGAATATATATTTTTTTTGATGAAAAATAAAGTATTTATATTAGATCTATCTCACTATTAATTTATTTTGTAATTAATATTTCTTTAAAATTAAACTGATAAATAATTAAAATAAAAATCTAAAATTATACTTAATAAAAATTAAATTGAGATTTATGATTTTTTATTAATGTACACATGTTTAATGGTTTATGTATTAAGTGGTTTTGTCGTTTAAGAGTTTTGAAATTTGTGTTTTTAGGCATTTAGTGGTTTATGGGTTTTATTTAAACAATAAAATAACAAAAAAAAATTATAATTTTTTTCATTTTCATAGGTTATAACATTTGAAAATATAATAATATTTAAAATTTTTTGAAATGTGAATACAATATTTAGTTATTTTAATATTAATAATTATATATCATATAAATTCAATATAAACAATTTTATTGATAGATAATATAATAATGATCAAAAATTAAATTAATAAATATTAATAATAAGATAGATAGTAATTAAAAAATATTTTAAATACCCAAATCGATTCAAGATTAAACTATAATTTTTACTATATAATAATTTTTAATTTTTAAATTTTTACTTCTTTTATAAGCGTATATATTTTTTTGTTTAAAAATAAATTATTTAAATTATATTTGTCTACTCAAAATTTATTTTGTAATTAATATTTTATAAAAATAAACTAATAAATAATTAAAATCAATATTTAAAATTATAATAAATAAAAAAAATTAGTTTTATTAATTATTAAGTAGTATATAGCAGTTTAATGGTTTATGTAATTAAGAATTTACTGATTTACCTATATATGCATTTAGTGTATTATATATTTTATTTAAAATATAAAATAAGAACAAATTTATTTTTGTTATTTTTTGAAATTTTCAAAGGTTATAACCAGTGAAAATACAATAAATTTTAAATTTTTTTATCATGTGAATACAATCTTTAGTTATAATAATCATTATATTTATATATCATATAAATTCAATATATACAATTTTATTGATAAATATTCTAAAAATGATGAAAAAATAAATTAATAATCTATTATTAATAAGATAAATATCAATTAAAATATTTTTATAAAACCTAAAATGATTCAGAAGCAAAGCAAAATATATTACTATATAATAATTTTTTGTTTTGAATTTTTTTTTCTTTTAATAAGTTTATGCATATATATTTTTTTGATGAAAAATAATTTATTTAAATTATATTTGTCTAACTCATAATTTATTATGTAATAAAATATTTATAAAAATAAACTAATTAATAATTAATATGAATATTTAAAATTATAATGAAAAAAATTGAGATTTATTATTTATTATTTAAGGATACCAGTTTAATTTAAATTAGATATATTTCACCAATAATTTATTTTGTAATTAATATTTCTATAAAAATAAACTGATAAATATTTAAAAAAAAATTTAAACTTATAGTGAATAAAATTTAAAATGAGATTTATTATTTTTATTACTGTATACCAGTTTAATGTATTAAGTATTTAAAGGTTTTTTTCATTTAAGATTTTAGTGATTTATCTTTTTAGGCTTTTAGTTGTTTATACGTTTTATTTGAAAAAATTAAATATCAAAAAAAACATTTATAATTTTTTCTCATTTTCATAGGTTATAACCTTTAAAAATATAATAATATTTATAATTTTTTGAAATGTGAATATAATACTTAGTTATAATAATATTAAAAATTATATATCATATAAATTCAATATAAACAATTTTATTGATATATATTATATTAATGAACAAAATTAAATTTATAAACTATTGATATTAAGATAGATATTAATTAAAAAATAATTACAAAACCCAAATTGATTCAAAATTATAGTAAAATATATTTCTAGATAACAATTTTTAATTTTTAAATTTTTACTTATTTTATAAGCATATATATTTTTTAAATTATATTTATCACACTCATAATTTATTTTGTAATAAATATTTATATAAAAATAAACTAATAATTAATTAAAATGAATTTTTAAAGTTATAATAAATAGAATTAAAAATTTGATTTATTAATTATTAAGTAGTATATAGCGGTTTAATGGTTTATGTATTTTGGCATTACGGGGTTTAGAAGTTTACTGATTTAAATGTGCATGCATTTAGTGGTTTAAAGGTGTTATTTAAAAAAAATATCAAAAAATTTATTTTTTTTATTTTTTGATATTTTCAAAGGTTATAACATTTGAAAATATAATAATTTTTAAATTTTTTTCAAAAGGGAATACAATGTTTAGTTATAATAATCATAATAATTATATATCATATAAATTCATTTTAAACAATTTTATTCATAGATATTCTAATAATTATCAAAAAATAAATTAAATATCTATTATGAAAAAGATTGATATTACTTAAAATATAATATCAAAACCTGAAATGATTCAAAATCAAAGCAAAATTTATTACTTAATAATAATTATTTGTTTTTAAAATTTTATTCTTTTTATAAGCTTATCTATTTTTTGATGAAAAATTATTTTTATAAATTAAATTTTTAACTCATAATTTATTAATAATTAATATATATATCCAAAAAAACTTAAAAATTAAAATGAATTTTTTAAATTATAATGAAAACAAATAAAAATGAGATTTATTAATTATTATTTAGGGTCAACCCGTTTAAATGATTATCAATATAGGGGTATCGGGATTTTGTAGTTTAGTGATTTAAGTGTTTAGGCATTTAGTGATCTATAGGTTTTATTTAAACAATTAAATAATCAAACAAAATATTTTTTTGTTTTTTCACATGTTCAAAGGTTATAATTTACGAAAATAAAAAATTTTAAATTTTTTTCAAAAGGGAAGACAATATTTAGCTATAATAATTATTAAATATATATATCATATAAATTAAATATAAATATTTTTATTGATAAATATTCTAATAATGATAAAAAAATAAATTAATAATCTATTATTACTAAGTTAGATTTCAATTAAAATATAATTACAAAACCAAAAATGATTCATAATCAAAGTTAAAATATATTACTATATAATAATTTTATGTTTTTAATTTTTTTCTTCTTTTAATAAGTTTATCTATATTTTTTTGTTGAAAAATAATTTATATAAATTATATTCGTCTAACTTATAATTTATTTTGTATATAATATATATATAAAAATAAACAAATAAATAATTAAAATGAATATTTAAAATAATAATGAAAAAAATAAAAATGAGATTTATTATTTAGGGATATACATGTTTAAAAAATTTAACTATTTAGCGTTTTCGAGATTTAGAAGTTATTGATTTAAGTATTTAGGCATTTAATGGTTTATAGCTTTTATTTAAATAATGAAATAACAAAAAATTTATTTTTGATATTTTTTTAAATTTTCAAATGTCAACATTTGAAAATATAATAATTTTAAAATTTTTTAAAAATGTGAATAAAATATTTAGTAATAATAATTATTATAACTATATATAATATAAACTAAATATAAATAATTTTATTGATAATATTATATCAATTATCAAAAAATAAATCAAAAAACTATTATTAATATGATAGATATAAATTAAAATATAATTAAAAAATCTAAAATGATTCAAAATCAAAGTAAAATTTATTACTAAATAATAATTTTTTTTTTAATTTTTGCTTCATTTTATAAGCTTATATATTTTTTAAAAATTGATATAATATTACTTTGATTTAGTTTATTTTTTGATAATTGATATAATATTATCAATAAAATTGTTTAGATTTAGTTTATATGATATATAGTGATAATAATTATTATTATTAAATATCGTATTCAGATTTTTTAAAAATTTTAAAATTATTATATTTTCAAATGTTATGACATTTGAAAATTTGAAAAAATATCAAAAATAAATTTTTTGTTTTTTAATTGTTTAAATAAAAGCTATAAACCATTAAATTCATAAATACTTAAATCAATAAATTCTAAATCTCGAAAACTTTAAATAGATACATTTTTTAAACTTGTATATCCTAAATAATAAAAAATAAATATCGTTTTTATTTTTTTCATTATAATTTTAAATATTAATTTTTATTATTTATTTGTTTATTTTTAAATAAATAATAATAACAAAATAAAATATAAGTTAGAAAATATAATTTATATAAATTATTTTTCAACAAAAAAATATAGATAAACTTATTAAAAGAAGAAAAAAATTAAAAACAAAAAATTATTATATAGTAATATATTTTACTTTGTTTATGAATCATTTTAGGTTTTGTAATTATATTTTAATTGATATCTAACTTATTAATAATAGATTATTAATTTATTTTTTGATCATTATTAGAAATTTATCAATAGAAAAATTTATATTTAATTTATTTGATATAGAAATTTAAAAATTATTATAACTAAATATTGTATTCACTTTTGAATAAAATTTTAAAATTATTATATTTTCAAATATTATAACCTTTGATCATTTGAAAAAAGAAAAAAAAATATTTTTTTTATTATTTCATTATTTAAATAAGACATATAAATCACTAAATGCCTAAACACTTCAATCACTAAAGTACAAAATCTTGATACGCCTGCATAGATAATCATTTAAACGGGTATACCCTAAATAATAATTAATAAATCACATTTTTTATTGTTTTCATTATAATTTAAAAAAATTCATTTTGATTCTTTAGTTTTTTATTTATATATATATATTAATTATAAAATAAATTATGAATTAAAAATATAATTTATAAAAATTATTTTTCATCCAAAAATAGATAAGCTTATAAAAAGAATAAAAATTTTAAAACAAATAATTATTATAAATTGATATATTTTGCTTTGCTTTTGAATCATTTTAGGTTTTTAAATTATATTTTAAGTAATATCAATCTTATTCATAATAAATTTTTAATTTATTTTTTGATAATTATTAGAATATCTATCAATAAAATTATTGATATTGAATTTATATGATATATAATTATTATGATTATTATAAATAAATATTTATTCACTTTTGAAAAAAATTTATAAATTATTATATTTTCAAAGGGTATAACCTTTGAAAATATCAAAAAATAATAAAAATATTTTTTTTATTTTTTTTCCTTAAATAAAAATTATAAACCACTAAATGCATACACAGTTAAATTAGCAAACTCCTAAACCCCATAATGCCTAACTACATAAACCATTAATCTTCTATATACTACTTAATAATTAATAAATCTAATTTTTATTTCTATTTATTATAATTTTAAATATTCATTTTAATTTTTTATTAGTTTATTTTTATAGAATTATTTATTACTAAATAAAGTATGAGTGCAACAAATATAATTTAATTTATTTATTTTTTTAACAAAATTATATGCTTTTAAAAGAAGTAAAAATTTAAAAATTAAAAATTATTATCCAGTAATATATTTTACTTTAATTTTGAATCAATTTGGGTTTTGTAAATATTTTTTAATTAATATATATCTTTTTATTAAAACTTTATTAATTTAATTTTTGATCATTATTATATTATCTATCAATAAAATTATTTATATTGAATTTATATGATATATAATAATTAATATTATTATAATTAAATATTGTATTCACATTTTAGAAAATTTTAAATATTATTATATTTTATAAGGTTATAACCTATGAAAATGATAACAAATTATAGAAATTATATTTGTTTTTTTATTTTTTTATATAAAACCTATAAACCACTAAAAGCCTAAAAACATAAATCGCTAAACTCCTATCGACAAAACCACTAAATACTTAAACCATTAAACTGGTATACAATAATAGTAAATCTTAAATCTCATTTTAATTTTTATTCAGTATAATTTTAAATTTTTATTTTAATTATTTATCAGTTTATTTTTCTAGAAATAATAATTACAAAATAAATTATTAGTGAGACAAATTTTATTTCAATTAAACCGGTATCCCTAAATAATAAATAATAAATCTTATTTTTTTTCATTATAATATTAATATTCATTTTAAATATTTATTTGTTTATTTATATATAAATATTAATTAAAAATAAATTGAATTAGACAAATATAATTTATATATATTATTTTTCATCAAAAAATTATTGATTAACTTTTAAAAAAAAATTTCTAAACAAAAAATTATTATATAGTAATATATTTTGATTAGCATCTGAATCATTTTAGGTTTTATAATTATATTTTAATTGATATCTATCTTTTTTTTAATTGAAATCTATCTTATTAATAATAGATTATTAATTTATTTTTTGATTATTATTAGAATAATTATCAATTAAATTGTTTATATTGAATTTATATGATTTATAAATATAATGATTATTATAACTAAAGATTGTATTCACTTTTGAAAAAAATTTAAAAATTTATATTTTGAAAGGTTATAACATTTGAAAATATCAAAAAATAATAAAAATATATTTATTGTTATTTTATTTTTTAAATAAAACCTATAAACCACTAAAATCCTAAAAATATAAATTGATAAACTTCTAAACGACAAAACCTATAAATACTTATTCCATTAAACTGGTATAGATTAATAATAAATCATAAATCTCATTTAAATTTGTTTTCTGTAAAATTTAAATTTTTATTTTAATTATTTATTAGTTTATTTTTATAGAAATATTAATTACAAAATAAATTATTAGTGAGATGGATCTAATTTAAATTAAAATAGTATCTTTAAATAATAAATAATAAATCTCATTTTTTTTTCATTATAATTTTAAATATTCATTTTAATTATATATATGTTTATTTATATATAAATATTAATTACATAATTAATTTAGCTAGACAAAAAAAATTTATACAAATTATTTTTCATCAAAAAATTATAGATAAACTTTTTAAAAGACAAAAAAATTTAAAACAAAAAATTATTATATAGTAATATATTTTGCTTTGCTTCTGAATCATTTTAAGTTTTGTAATTATATTTTAATTGATATCTATCGTATTAATAATAAATTATTAATTTATTTTTTGATCATTATTAGAATATTTATCAATAAAATTGTTTATATTCAATTTACATGCTATATAATTATTAAGATTATTATAATAAAATATTATATTTACATTTGAAAATAATTTTAAAAATATTATATTTTTAAAGGTTATCATCTTTGAAAATAAGATAACATCACAAAAATAAATTTTTTGTAATTTTATTGTTTATATAAAATCTATAAACTACTAAATACCTAAATGCTTAAATCATTAAACTTCTAAACCCCAAAACTTTTAAATACATAAACATTTAAACGAACTTTAAAGGTTTAAGTATTTATAAATAATATATAAATATCTATCAATAAATAATAGTTTATTAATTTATTTTTTGATGATTATTATATTTCTATTTAGTTTATTAATATCTATCAATAAAATTGTTTATTTTTAATTTACATGATAGATATTTATTACGTTTATTATAACTAAATATTGTATTCACATTTCACAAAAATTTAAAAATTATTATATTTATAAAGTTAATAATGTTCAAAATTGATAAAAAATTTAAAAAATAATTTTCTTTTATTTCATTATTTAAATAAAACATATAAACTACTAAATCCCAAAACACTTAAATCACTAAACTCCTAAATACTTAAACCATTTAACCGGTATACCCTAAATAATTAATCATAAATCTCATTTTTATTTGTATTCTTTATAATTTTAATATTCATTTTAATTATTTATTAGTTTTTTTTATAAAAATATTAATTGAAAAATAAATTATGAATGAGACAAATATAATTTAAATAATTTATCTTCATCAAAAAAATTTATAAGCTTATAAAAAGAATCAAAAATTTAAAAATAAAAAATTATTATTTTGTAATATATTTTACTTTGATTTTGAATCGTTTTAGGTTTTGCAAATATATTTTAATTAATATCTATCTTATTAATAATAGTTAATTAATCTATTTTATGATCAGAATTATAATATCGATCAATAAAATTATTTATATTGAATTTACATGATATTTAATTTTTATGATTATTATAATTAAATATTGTATTAACATTTGAGAAAAAATTAAAAATTATAATATTTTCAATGGTTATAACCAAGAAAATGAGAAAAAAACTTAAAATAATTTTTTTTATTTAATTATTTAAATAAAATCCATAAACCAAAAAATACCTAAATGCTTAAATTACTAAACTCCTAAACCCTGATACTGCTGCACCACACACACATAGCGACGGACCACAGTGCACACGTGCACATATTCTTGTCCATTTTGGTGGAGCATTTAGGGGTGCCAGCAAGTCCTGGAAGCAGCCAAAAGTATGGGCCACCAGCTTGTATAGGGCCCCACGAGCAAGCCAGGATTATAACATTCAGACAACTGACGAGACCGAGCAAAGTGGTCTGGTGTAAACTCAGGAGTAGCTAGGAGTGGGTCCCACTAGCCATATCTAGCAGCATAGATGGCCACCCAACCATTGCCCTACAGGAGTAGTGGGTAATCCATGATTAATTGGATAGCCGGAAAAATCCGAAGCATCATCAAGAAGGGCCAGTAAGCAATGGAGTCCAGACCAGCCACACGGGAGCGAAAAATTCAAACTTATAGTTTATGTTTGTAGTCTTATTTGTATTTTGGACATTGTATGCACCATGTACTTGTAGAGACGGATCATGACATACTCACACACACAATCTTGTCTGTTCTCTATGTAGCATGAAATGGGGGCAACTGGACCCATGAGTATCTCTAAGTGGGGCCTCAAGAAATATCAATTAATAATCAAAGGAATGCATTTTGTAAATACACATTAGAAGATACTAAACTTCCGGGAGCAGAAGACCAATCTTTATAGCATTTTGTAATTTTACTTGTATTCTAGCTTGGTTGTACGCGTAGATAATTAGACTATGAGATGGAACTAATCACACATGCACTCTGATGCATGCATATTTTTTGATATTTTGTCGGTGCAACATACAACCACTTCTTGGAGCACGAGGAGGAAACATTCTAACCCAAGAGATACTCTTTTGAGGATCATTGGGGCAAAAGAATGTGGAATTCAGTGGTGAAAATGAATTGACAAAGTGCCGTAGATATGAACTTCTGGATTTATGAGTATTCAGTTTTACATGTATTCCATTGCATAGCAATGTAATAGGCAATCGCTTGATGCTACATGTCACACACATGCACAATCTTATATTTGCATAGTTTTGATATGGTACATCATGCAGGTTCCTCCAAAAGTCTTGGAAAAATCTAAATGGAAAGGACGCAATGCGAATAATAATTTGATGCATGGAAAGGACGCAGTGCGCACTCCGAAAATACCACGAGATTTTAGTTGTATTCGTATGCTTGGAATTATTAGGCATTATGGTTTTTTATGTATTTTATGCATAGAATCATTAATGTGCATAGGATTTGGTGGGCTGGCCTAAATTAGTCAGCTTTTTAGTCTCTTGTAATTTGTGTGCCTAAATGATAAATATAGTGTGTATTTTCCCAAAAAAAAAACATAAACTATAACCATAATCCATAAACCCTAAATCCTAAATCTCATGTCTTGCACTTTTATAATCAAATGACTAAGTGTTAAATTTAAATTGAAATTCACAACTTTTAGGAATGTCACAGATTTATCTTTTTGTATATGTAACACAAAGTCATGACTCAAGGGGTGAGTTATGGATTCTGTCTCTTTCTTGCTTTAGATTATAGTAGCATTAGCAAAGGTCATGATTGTATATTTTGTCCATAGAACACAAAATCATATCAAGAATATGCCATAACTTGTGTCTCTCTGTTGAACATATTGTTATGGCACTAAGAATGATCATGAATACATATTTAATCACTATAATTCTGGGTCAAAGTATTGGATATGACCATAGCTTGTGCATTTTATCATTATATTGCAAAGTCATTGCACTAGGAATGATAGTAACTTTGGACATTTCTTTAGCGAAAAAGTCATGACCCTAGAAAAAATTAAATCTCGAGTAGTACTCTTTATAACTTTCTATAGATAAAATTCTTGGGATTGGAAATATCACTATGGCTTTTCCTTTGATTTGTGACCTCAAGTGTCAATATGCAAGACTATTTTGAGCAATGATTAAAACCTATTATCATTTGAATATGATTCATTTACACCTTTTTGGGTATTGTGAGCTTGTATACATAACTCATTTAATATAAAAAGAAAGAAATGATATTTTTCATATCCATGAGGATATAAAAAAAGGGTTTTTCATGCTGATACAATAAATTTTTTGATTCTTGATTGAAAGAGAGCCATTACTTCTTGCCATGCTCAAAATGCCTTGGGGCTAGTTTGTTCTAATAGGCTACAAGGTGGTTATTTATTTAGAGGTGAACTATGTTTTAAAAAAATTGCTTTTTAGTTTGTGCATGAGTTATATTTTATAAGAAATTACAATAATCAATAATTACTTCCTCAACAACTAGCTATTTCAACCATAGGGTACAACTTTGGTTTAGTCGGTTAGCGTAAATGAGTCAAATTACTTTTGATAGCCCTGTGATTCAACATCAAATATGATGAGACATAATAGAGATAAAGTAAAAGCTCCTATTATTTTGGTTATAGCTATAGCAATCATTCTAGAGTTGAAGAGAGGATAAACTAATTATTTTAATATTCAGTATAATTTTTATTTTTATTTTAGTTATTTATCAGTTTATTTTTATAGAAATATTAATTACAAAATAAATTATTAGTGGGACATATCTAATTTAAATTAAACCGGTATATCCTAAATAATAAAGAATAAATCTCATTTTTTTACATTATAATTTTAATATTCTAATTTAATTATTTATTTGTTTATTTTATATAAATATTAAATACAAAATAAATTATGAGTTACACAAATATTATTTATATAAAATATTTTTCATCAAAATAATATAGATAAACGTTTTAAAAGAAAAAAAAATTAAAAACAAAAAATTATTATATAGTAATATATTTTGCTTTGCTTCTGAAACATTTTAGGTTTTGTAAATATATTTTAATTGATATCTATCTTATTAATAATAGATTATTAATTTATTTTTTGATCATTATTAGAATATTTATCAATAAATATGTTTATATTGAATTTATATGATATATAAATAAATGATTATTATGACTAATATTATATTCACTTTTGAAAAAAATTTTGAAATTATTATATTTTCAAAGTTTATAACCTTTGAAAATGTGAAAAAATAAAAAAAAATATTTTTTTATTATTTCATTGTTTAAATAAAAC
>JAREIK010008633.1:0-70439 GCA_029783825.1 Sapria himalayana | reverse complement strand
AAATAAACAAACATAAGATATATAGATAAACAAATAAAAAAATCAACATATAAGAGAGATAGATGATTATACTAATAGGTAACGAGATAGTTTGATAGATAGACAGATATATAAATAGATAGATATAAAATTTGATAGATAGACAATTAGATAGATAGACTGATAGACATATAGACATATAGTTAGATTTTTAATTTGAAGATTGATAAACAGATAGATAGACAAATATATAAGTCGACAAATAGATAGATAGATAGAAAAATAGAGAGATATATAGATAGGCACATAGATAGACATATAGATAGATAGATAGATAGATTGACATATAGACAGATAGATATATAAATTGATTAGCAAATAGATAGGTAGGTAGATAGATAGATAGAGAAATAAATAGGTAGACAGGCAGACAAACAGATAGATAGAGAGATAGACCAATAGATATATAGATATATCTTTAGTTAGTTAGTAAATTAGAGAAATAGAAATATAAACAAATAGATATATTGATAAATTAATAGATTGATAGATAGACAAATAGATACATAGATAGATAGACAAAAAAAACAAAACAAAAAGTTAGTCATATATATAGATATATAGATAATGAGATAGACATATAGATAGTTATACAAATTGATAGATAGAGAAATATATAAATAGATAGATAGATAGATGGATAGATTCATAGACTTATAGATTGATAGATTAATAGATAGATATAAAGATAGATAGATAGATAGATAGATAGATAGATTTGCAGATAGATAGATAGACAAATAGATTGATATATAAACAAATTGATAAATATATAGATACACAAATAGATTGATAGACATATAGATAGATATATAGACAGAAAGACAAATAGACATATAGATAGATATATTATTAGTTAGTTAGTGAATTAGATATATACAAAGATAAACACATATATAGATTTATAGATTGACAGATCGATAGAAAGATAAATAGATACATAGATAGATAGATAATTAGATAAATAGAAAATTAGACATATATACAGATATAAAGATAATTAGACAAACATATAGATACTTTGAAAAATAGAAGATAGTCAAATATATAGATAGTCAAATATATAGATAGACAGAGAGATTGATGGATAGATAGATACATAGATGGATAGATGGATAGAAAGATAGATGGATAAACAACTATACAAATATATAGACTTATAGATTGATAGACTAATGGAAAGATATAGAAAAAGATAGATAGAGAGATAGATAGATAGATTTGATAGATAGATAAATAGATAAATAAATTGATAGATAGACATATTGACAAATATATAGATACACATATAGATTGATAGACATAAATAGATATATAGACAGATAGATAGATAAATAGATAGATTTATAGATAGGCAGATCGATAGACAAATAGATACACAGATAGATATATAGTTATATAGATAAATAGATAGAAATATAGATACACAAATAAGTATAATAAAAGATAGACAGAGTTATAGAAAGATAAGTAGATAGACTAATAAATAGACAAATAGACGAAAAGATATATAAACAGATAGAAAGGTAAATAGACATATAGAAATACAGAGAGATAAATAGATATATAGATGGAAAGATAAATAGATAGATAAAAATATAGATAGACAGATAGACATGCAGATAGATAGACAATAAATAGTCAAATAGAAAGTCATTTAAAAAGACTCGTAGATAGATAGATAAATAAATAGGAAGTCGAATAGATAGACAGATATATGGATGGATAGATAGACAAATAGATAGTTATATAGGTAGATAGAAAGATGGATAGAAGGATACATATATATAGATAGATGAATAAATAGACAGTCAGATAGATAAATAGATATATATATATATAGGTAGATACATAGATTGATAGATAGGCAGATAGATAGATAGATAGATAGGTAAATAGTAAGAATAATAGATTGAAAGACAGATTGATAATTAGAATAATAGATAGTTTGATATATATATTTTAAGACAAATTGATAGATAGATAGATAGATTGATTGATAGAATTATTGATAGAAAGATAGATAGACAGATTGATTGACATATAGATAGATAGATAAATATATATATATATATATATATATATATATATAGAAAGACAGACAGATAGATTGATAGATAGATAAATAGGTAGAAGCATAGTTAGATAGACATATAGATATGCAGATAGATAGATAGATAAACATATAGATAAAAAAAGATATATAGATAGATAAAAAGATAGATAAATAGATATATAAATATATTGATAGATGATTAGATTGCTAGATATATAGACAAATAGATAGATAGATAGATTGATTATAGATAGATTGAAAGATAGATTGAAAGATTGAAAGAATGATACAAAGACAGACAAATAAGATAGAAAAATAGATAGACATATAGATAGAAAGATATATAGACAAATAGATAGACAGATATATAGACATATACATATAGAGATAGATATACAAATAGATAGATATATAGAGAGATAGATAGACAAATAATTATATATATATATATAGATGGAAAGACATTTAGATATAAAATATAAATTGATAGATATATAGACAGATTGATAGAAAGATATATAATCAGATATATAGACAAATATATCGAGAGAAAGATAAATAGATAGACAAATATATAGACAAATATGTAGACAAATAAATAGATGGAGAAATATATAGATAAACAGATAGATTAATTGATAGATTAATTGATTGAATAATAGACACATAGACATATTAAGATAGATAGATCATTAGTTAGTTCATTAGACAAATATATGTACAAACAGATATATTGATTGATAGATAGATTTATAGATGGTTAGTTAGATAGATACATAAACAAATAGATAGATAGTAATATAGATAGAGAGATAGATAGATAGACAAATAGATAGTTTGATAGATAAATAGATAGATAGACAAATAGAGAGACAGATAGATAGTAAAATAGTTAGATAGAAAGAAAGACAAATAGATAGATTGATTGATAGATTGATAGATAGTTAAATATATAGATAGACACATATATAGATAGATTGATAGATAGCAAGTTAGATAGAAAGATAGAAAGAGAGAAAGATAGATAGTTAAATAGACAGATATATAGATCGATAGATAGACATATAAATAGATGGAAAAATAGACAGATAGATAAATATATAAATAGAAAGAAAGATTGGTAGACATATTGAGATATAGATAGAAAAATAGGGAGATAGGTAGTCTGGTTGATTGATATATTTATTGATACATTTATAGATAGATTAATAAATAGATTGATAGACATATTGATAGACAAATTGATAGATAGATTAATAGATATATTGATAGATATATAAATTGATAAATAGATATATAGATAAATATTTAGATAAACACATATATAGACAGATAGATAGAAAGATAGATTGACAGATAGATAGATAGACTATTAGAAAGATAGGTAGATAGATAAATAGATAGATTGACAGATAGATAGACATATATATAGAAAGATAGACAGATAGATAGATAGATAGATAGATAGACAAGTAGATTAATTGATAGTCATATATATCGATTGATATATAGATAGACAGATTGTTAGATAGATAGATAGAAAGTAGATAAACAAATAGATAGATAGATAGATAAAAAGATAAATAGATAGAAAAATATATATACATATATAAAGTTAGATAGATATATAGATAAATAGATAAACAGATAAACATATAAATATATATATATATATATATATATATATATATATTTTGATTGATATATAGATAGGGAGATCGACTGATAGATAGATAGAAAGATAAAGATATAGATAGAAAAATTATTAGAGGGAAATAAAAATAAACATATAGTTAGATAGACATATAGTTAGATATCAATACATATAGTTAGATAGATAGATAGATAGATAGATTGACATATATACATATAGATAGACATAAAAATAAACATATAGATATATAGACAAATAGATAGATAGATTGACATCTATACATATAGATAGACATAAAAATAAACATATATATAGATAGACAAATATATAGAAAGATTGACAGACAAATTGACACAAAGTTAGGTTGATAGATAGATAGATAAAAGATAGACAGATAGACAGTCATATAGATAGAAAATTAGATAGATAATCAGATAAACATATAGATAGACACATAGATAGATAATTAGATAGAAAAATAGAAATTCCAATAGATAGATATATATTAATTTAGATAAAGAGTTAGATATCAATACAAATAGATAGATAGATAGACATAAAAATAGACATATAGATAGACAGATAAATAGATAGAAAGAATGACAGAAAAATTGACACAAAGTTAGGTAGATAGGTAGATAGATAAAAAGATAGACAGATAGACAGTCATATAGATAAATAGATAGATAGATAATCAGATAAACAGATAGATAGACACATAGATAAAAACATAGATAGATAGATAGATAAACAGATAGACAGACAGAGAGACAAATAGATATAAAGACAGATACACAAATAGATAGAGAAGTAGATAGACAGACAAATTGACAGATAGATATACATACAGATAGACAGAAAGAAAGAAAGAAAGATAGATAGATAGATAAAAAGATTGATAGAAAAATAGACAAACAAATAGATAGTCAAATAGAATGATAGATAGATAGATAGATCGAAAGATAGATTCAAAGATAGATAGACAAGTAGATAGACAAACAAATAGATAGAGATATAGAAAGATAGATAAAAAGATAGATAGAAATTTATTTAGATAGAGTGATAGATAGATAGTTAAATAGATATATAGATAGACAAATAGACAGAGAGAAATAAAGATATTTAGAAATATAGATAGAGAGCTAGGTAGACAGATTAATAAACAGATAGATATATAGATAGATAAATATATATACTGATAGATAGTCACAAAAAAGATAGATAGATAGATAGTAGATACATAGATAGATAGACAGATAGACAGGTAGATAGTGATAAAACAGACAGATAGATAGACATATAGGTCGACAAATAGATAGACATAAAGATAAACAAGCATATATAAAGATAGATAGATAGATAGATAGATAGATAGATAAATAGATAAATAGATAAATAGATAGATAAAAAAAATAGATTAAAACTAAATAGAAAATAGATATCAAAAAAGTATATAAATAAGGACTAAAATAACTTTTTTTATGATGTATTAATTTTAAAAAAAAATTATAAAAAAAATTTTTCTAAACTTTTTAATTAAGAAACTTTAAAATTTGTATTAAAGTAAAATTACATAATTAATTCATAAGTATAATAATTTTTTTCGATATTTTAAAAATTAAATTAACATACTCTAAGATATCTACTAATATAAATGTAAAATTATTCATTGTATTATAAAAAAAAATATATTCAAAAATATTTGAATTGACAAATAAACTAGTAAATATTAATATTATTATAAGTATACAAAAAATTTTATGATTATAGAAAACTTTTAAAAAAATAATTAATTCAAAATTTTAAAATCTTGAAATATCATAAAAATATAAAATTTTTTAATTAAGTTAAAAAAAATTAATATTTTAAAATAAATACATAAATGTTTGCTCCTACTAAAATTTATAAGAATTAAACAATTGAGTAATATTTTTACTATTAGCTTTAAATATTAAGTCTTTATTAAAAAAATAAATTCAACTTTTTTTAATGTTCTTCTCACTTTAAGTAATTTTTTGAATTTAAAAAATTATTAATGATATAAAATAATATGTAATATTATGCTTTAAAAATTATTTCATATTATCATCATAAAAATTAAAATGAATTTTTAAAAATGTATAACCATAAAATATAAATTTTTATATTTTTTTAATATTAAGAGTATTATTTAACTCTTAGGAGAGTGGCTTGAAGACAAATCATCTTTTCATGTAAGTCTTATTATATGAAGTTTGTTAATTTTGTAGCTATTTGATATTTTTTTTATAAGGCTAAACATATTAATATATTTTTTAAATTATTTATATATTTATTGTTTAATTAATATTATATTAAAAAATTGTAAGGTGTTTGTTTTTAATGTGTGCCTTGCTACGGGCACATTAATTTTATTGAATAATTTTTGATAATAAATAAAATAAATGAGACTTTTTGTATTATATATATATATATTGTTTATTTAATGTTTTAATAATTAAAAATATAAATATTTTTGTAATATTTATATATTCACTTGGTGTCGAGACTCTAGAGATAACTCTAACAAGTGAAGTGCAAGTCCTCCACGGTCAACCATTTATCTCTCGACACCGACGCATCAAAACTTAATCGAAGATAAACGGTAATTTGTTATTGATTTGAGGTACATTTTATACCCTAATTCTTCATTGATTATCTTAATGCAAGCATGTTCATTTTGATTCTGTTATTTTTTTTACTAAAATTCTTCTTCATTAATCACCATGGTTTGCTTGGATTTCTTATATAAACTTATTCGTATACATGCTTCATTCATTTGTGATATATAGCATTTTAATTGTGTGGATTTTGATGGTGCACAGTAGGTATGTCGACTTGATATCTTCATCAATATACATAACTATATATAAACAGTATACATAAACAAAATACATCAACATATGTGTATTTTATATAAGTGTATTTAAACATACAACCATATGCATGTGTGATATAATTCGAATTTCTTATATAAGTGTATTTTACTATATCTATAACTATAAAAATGGTATACATAAACATAACTATATATAAATATAACAATGTATATTTAATATACATATATATAGAGATATATAACTATATATAAATGTATTTAACAATATGTATATCAACATATTATTATATATAAATGTATTTATCTACATTAATATCCATAACTATATATAAACATTTTACATAAATTGTATACATAAATAGTAAAAGGTATGCCAACTTGATATCTACATCAATATACATAACTATATATAAATAGTATACATAAACAGTATTCATAAACATAAGTGAATTTTATATTAAACATAACTATACATCAATATGCATGTGTGATATACTTTGAATTTCTTATATAAGTGTATTTTACTTTATATATAACTATAAAAATAGTATACATAAACATAACTTTATATAAATATAACAACGTATATTTAATATTATTATATATATAAAACTATATATAAATGTATTTAACAATATGTATATCAACATATTACTATATATAAATATATTTATCTACTTTAATTTACATAACTACATATATACATAATACATAAATAGAATACATAAACAGTATAAGGTATTCCGACTTGATATCTACATCAATATACATAACTATATATAAACAGTATACATAAATAGTATACATAAACTTAAGTGTATTTTACTATATCTATAGCTATAAAAATAGTATCCATAAACATAACTATATATAAATATAACAACATATATGTAATATACATATATATAGAGATATAATTATATATAAATGTATTTAACATTATGTATATCAACATATTACTATATATAAATGTATTTATCTACATTAATACCTAGACATAGCCATATGTCTAATTATATTTAATTACATGCAAAAATATAAATAACGACATCTACAAGTATATCTACAAGCTTCATAAACTTAATATCCATTCATATCATTCATCTCATTCATACAAGTTTTTTTTTGGATATTGTATAAATCTTTATCATTTTCCCATATATTTTAGGAACTTAAATTTAATTTTGTTCAATCTTAAATGTTTTTCATTGTATTTTTATATGTGTATATAAATCATTATGATTTAATATGTTTAGGGTTTGCATTTTTGTTTTACTTAATATCATTTAACTAAAATTGATTTATAATAAAATGTTCATTTGTTAAAATTCATTTTCTAAATTTCAAAACAAATAATAATATGTTTGAGTAATAAATATTATAAAAAATTTCTAAAATATATATGTGATGTAGTTTCAATTTACAAAGATAAAACTTTAAAAATAAAATTTCTTTACAGAATAAAATTTGCACCTCATAATATTTAATATGTTATATTTATTATAAATAAATAATGTTTGAAATGTATCTATTAATTACAAAAAAAATATTGTAATGTATTAAATTTCAAAAGTAAAATTTAAAAATAATTTAAAAAAAAACAAATTCATATATTTAATGGTCATTTATATATTTTGAATAAAATAAAAAAAATAATTACTTCTAGAAAAATTTACTCTTGTATTTATATCGTAATCTATTTTGTTTTAACATAATTAAAGAAATAATTGATTTATTACAAAATAATAAAGGCATGTATTTATATGCACTTTATTATATTTGTTTGAATTTTAAAGTTTCTAATAATTTATTAATAACAATAAATAATAGGTAGAAATTTATCATAGACATTAATATTTTAATAAAAAAATTATATAGAAAAAAAAATAATATTATCTATTTATGAACTATATTTTAATTTTTAACATTATTGTAAAACCAAAATAATGTACAAATATGCCATCTTCATTTATTTATATGAGTATAATGATAGTTATTTTAATATAAATATTAATAAAACAACAATTTAAATAAAATAGAAGCTTATATATTTAATTCATAATTTCATTTTATGCATTAATATGCTTCACACACACACACACACATATTTGTTTTAAATATAAAGAATTTACAATATTTTATAAATTATGTACAATATATAATATTTCATTTTAATTAAATTTTCAAAATCAAAAAATTTTAAATACATTTATACACACAAATACACACATATATAATAGTTTCATGTGTAACTTTAAAAATATATTACGTATATAGGTATATGTGTGTGTTTGTGTATGTGTAGAGTAGTATATGCATGCATACAAGTATATACACACTACTTTTAAAATGTAGATATATGTGTGAATATATACACAAGTACAAAAATGTCTATGCTAATATATAATGGATGCTAATGTATATGGATGTATAAATGTGTGTATGTGTGTAGGGCAGTGTATATGCACATTATATTCATACATATATATGTAAATATCAACATTAATTTTGAAAAGAAAAATACTTGAGTATATAACTATTAACATGTTTCATAAATTCATGAGGGCATGAGCAAAAAGTGACATTATTACAAGATACTACTAATATCCCATCTATAACACTTTGCCTCAAAATTTGATAAGATTACTACTTGTAATGATAAGGTTCATTCAATACTACATATCATGGAGTTACATTTTCATTCAATACTATAATTTGTTCAAATAAAAATTTCTATCTAATATATTCTTCAACTATTCTATCTTATTTTTCTAGTCTTAATAAGTTATTTTTAATTTTGATTATATGTACATTTCTTATTTAATATCTTTAGTTCAAACTATTGTAATAGTAAAATACATCAAATCAATCTAGGCCTGACATCTTTCTTTTCTATGAGATATTTGATTATAGAATATTTAGTATATTTTATGACTTTGGTTCCCACTAAATATAATATTAATTTGGCAAGAGAAAAGATTATTGATGCAAGTTCTTTCTCTATAGTGGTGTAATTCAATTGGGCATTTTAGAATGCGTTGTTATCATAGTATATTATAAATTTTTATAAATATTTTATAAATATATAAAACTTTTCAAAATTATATATAACTATATTTGTAACTATGTAAACTATTTTTATAACTATATTAATAACTATATATAACAATTTTTTCAACTATATAATATTTTATAACTATATGAGTAATTCTAAATAACTATATTTTTAACAAAATATATCATATGTATAATAATATATAACTATATATAATTGTATTTTACTATATGTATAACTATAAAAATGTTATATATAAGTATATCATTAATTACATACATATTTATAACTATATGTGTATAACTATATATAAATATTTGTATGACTATGTAATACTCTATATAATTAAATATAATTTTATTTGTATATATGTATACATATATGTATTCATTAAATTAAATTTATATATTTATTTATAACTTTGTAAATATTTATGTATAAATACATATAACTACTTGTATGAATATATCTATATATAATTATATGTTTAACTATATATAACTTTATTTTCAATTATATATACTATAGGTATAAGAAAATATAGAGGTTAACCTCCCTCTCTTGTGACCAACTATTGAGGTTTATTGATTATGTTTCTTTCTCTCATCATATCTCTTTACTGCCATATGACAAAGGGATTGAGATTTAGTGGAAGAAATGGGGTTTAAGTACACAAAGCTATTCAGTAGGCTATTTGCCAACAAGGAGATAAGAATTTTAATGCCACGTCTTGATGTTGGCATTAAGACAACCATTCTGTATAAGTTGAAGCTTGGTAATATTGTCACCACAATTCCTACTATTATCTTCAATGTAGAGATTGTTGAATACAAAAACATCAATTTCACTATGTGGGATGTTGTGGGTCAAGACAAGATTTGCTCTTTATGGAGGGATTACTTCCAAAATACCAAATGTCTCATATTTGTGGTGGACAACAATGATAGAGATCGAGTTGTTGAAGCCAGAGATGAGTTGCATAGGATGCTAAACAAGGAAAAGCTTTGAGATGCAGTTTTGCTAGTGTTTACCAATAAGCAAGATCTTCCCAATGTGATGAATGCAGCAAAAATTACTAACAACTAGGACTTCACTCTCTTCTCCAATGCCATTGGCACATTCAGAGCACCTGTGCTACATGTGGTGAGGGCCTCTATGAGGATATTGATTAGTTTTCCAATTAATTTGCCAGTATATCATAGACAATTTTACAGGATGAGGCAAACTTTGTTGACATATCTGGATGTGGATCAAATCTTTACCTATTTTGCATTAGTTTTGTTCTATTATGTGGATGACATCACCTATTTGTAGGGTGATTCAAATTGTATTCATATTTTTATATTGCATGCCTGAAATACTAGACCGCATTTACTTTGTTCTGATCTGATACAAGCCGAACTTGTTTGTTTTCTGTTTTGTGCCTTTTAGCCTTTGAATCCCAAAGGTATAAGAACATATAACTATAAATAATTATCTTTGACTATATGTATAACTATAACATATTATACATAACTATATTTAAAAATATAATTAACAACATATATTAAATATACATTTATAAATTAGTATATAAAAATGTATTTTACCATATATATACCTATAGATAACTTTATGCATACATATATAAAATTATATAAAAAATATATATATACATACATGTATTAATATAAGTATAACTAAATGTGTAACTATATGTGTGAAAATATGTATAACAACATGTAAATATATTTATAATTAAATGTATAATAACATATAACATTATGTTTAACTATATGTGTATATCTATATATAAATAGTTGTATAACTATATATAAATATTTGTATAACTATATAACACTCTATATAATTAAATATAACTATATATGTAACTATGTATACATATATTTAAATCTATTTATTTATTTATAACGTTATATATTTATGTATAACTATTTGTATGAATATATTTATATATAACTTTATGTTTAACTAAATAAAAATATTTATAGCTATATATACAATATGTATAATAACACATAACTATAAATAATTGTACCTTATTATATGTATAACTATAAAAGCTTTATACATAACTATATTTAAATTTATAATTTAAAACTTTTATTTATTATTCATTTGTATATATTAGTATATAAAAATGTATTTTTTCATATCTATACTTATACATAACTATATGTATAAATATATAAAATCATATGATATACCTGCATGTATAAATATAAGTATAACTTTATGTGTAACTATATGTATAACCACATGTAACTATATTTACAATTACATGTAGAACAACATACAACATTATGTTTAATTATATGTTTATAACTATATATAAATATTTGTAAAACTAAATAAAACTTTATATAATTAAATATAACTATATTTTTAACTATTTATACATATGTGTATACATATTATAATCTAAATATTTGTTTATAACTTTGTATAAATTTATGTAAAACTAAATATAACAACTCATGTGAATATATATATATATATATATATATATATATATATATATATATAAATGTTTAACGATATATATATGTATATATATATATATATATATATATATATATATATATATATATGTATAAATATAACTATACACGTAACTATATGTATAACCACATGTAATTATATTTAATTTATATGTCAAAAAACATACAACATAATGTAACTTTATGTGTATAACTATATATAAATATTTGTATATCTATAAAAAACTCTATATAAATAAATAAACTTTATTTTTAATTATGTATACATATATGTAAAGCTATATATTTATTTATAACTTTGTATACATTTATGTATATCTACTTATCACTACTTGTATGCATATATCTATATATAACTATATGTTTAACTATATGTAACTATTTATAACTACATTTACTTTATGTGTCCTAAAATATAATTATATATGGGATAATACTAATTTGTCGTACTAACTTAAAATATAATGGCAAAAGATATAATATCAACAATATGTAAGCACATAGCATGAGAGTGTCCATTGGTCATGCTCATATATGATAAAATATAAATAAGGGCCGAACTCTTACCTATTTCCAGACATTGGGCCTCAGGCTCAAATATGAAATTATGTATGACAAAAGATTTAATATTTGATAGGGTTGTAAAGAAAAAATTTTCTTCTATGTAATTATAATGCATGAGTCCCATATTTACCGATTTCAACTTTATAAAAAGGTGGCCTAGCTTATATTATTTTTATTATTCCTAAAACATTTTATTTTTGCACTCGCTTTCTCTCTAAACATCATTACTGGACATCTTCTAGATTTTTGTTGAAGCTGTATGACAATCAACTGTAATTTGTGTTTGTTCATGTCTAAAATAACTATTTTTATATATCTATGAATATGTTTGTGTGTCCATGAATTTTTTGGGTAGAGTTTTAGCCTATTTATAGGAATGTAAAAACCTTCGCTGGTCCTCCATGGTGCTGGGAACAACACCTTAGCTTCTGAAGCTATGAGATGAACCAAAAAATTAATTCTATGAAAATGCATGTTTGTTATTTACACTCTTATTTTGTGCAGATATGCATCATCGTAGTTTAGATCTGTGACTGCTTGTTATTAGTTTTTTGTTTGAAAATGTAGTATGTTATCCTCCATTTGCAGGTGTAACAATGTTCTCTATCTGCGTGGAGTATCAGAAGAAAAAGAATGAGAAATGCTGACCATGCCTGAGAGACCTATATGCGTCTTTTTTAAGTCCTATATTATTTTCTTCTGTTTTCTTTGATGGTATGTGTATTTGCATTAAAGTATAAGTGTATGTGGCATCTAAGGCTATGTGTTTATATATATGTATATATAATACTGTAGTTTATACATAAATATATACTTTGTTTAAATGTACGTATATACTGAATATATATCTACATATATACATAGTATATAACTACATATATATAGAGTATATATGTTCGTATATACTGAGTATATTTGTACATATATACATAGTATATACATACATATATACGATAGTATATACTTATGTATATACTCGATATATACTTACTTTTATGCCGTAGTATATACATACGTATATACTCTGTATATATGTACTTTTATGCTGTAGTATATATGTATGTATATACCAAGTATATACATGAGTGGGTGCATATATTTATTTGTAGACATGTATATATTGTCATACGTACACACCTATTTACACACAGAAACACTTTTGAATGTATAATTACTCAGGCTGGTCTGGTCATCATCGTGCATTGCTCACTGATATGGGTAATAAAAGCAATGTTTCATAAAGCTTTAAAATGATATTTTTGGTTCAGTCCAGCCAGACACATAAAGGTTGGTCTTAAAAATCTTTTTATTTATATTGATATGAAATTATCACATGGTACAAAGCAAACATATGAGTAAATAAGTTTTGTTGCACTAGATTATGTAATGATTGGTTCTAATTGTACTAGGTCTTAGAATGATGTTGATGAAAATGCTCATGTAACATCATTTAATTCTAGTCCAGGAGGAATAACGGTTCCTATTTTGTGAAAAGCAGCTTGCCACCACCTCAAAAACTCGTTCAATCTCAAGTTCATCAGTCAAGCATCATCACCCACCATATTTTTTATTATTAATGGTGGCGGTGGAAGTGGTCGTAGCGGCAGTAGTGGCGGCAGCAAATGTAGCACCGGCAGTAGAGATAGTGGTAGCAGGAACAACGGCAGTAGCAGCAATAGTGGCAGCAGCAACGGTAGGAGCTGTAGCAGTGGTAGTAGCGGCGACAGTGGCGGTAGCAGCGGTAATAGCGGCGACAGTGGCGGTAGCAGCGGTAACAGCGGCGGCAGCGGTAGTGGCGGCAGCGGCGGCAGCGGTAGAGGTAGTAGAGGCAGCAGGAGCGGCAGTGGGAGTAGTGAATGGAGTTGTAGGGGCAATGTCAGTAGCAGCAACAAATATGATATATATGTACATATATACTCAGTATATACGTACTTATAATACTATAGTATTTTATGTACGTATATACTGAGTATATTTGTACTCGGTAGGGGCAATGTCACGACACATCATTTCACTAGAAATGATGTGTCGTGACTCTGATAGCTTTGTCGCAGCAGAAAAATGGTGATCGAAGGAGTAGAGGGAGAGAAAGCAATTTCAATGAATGGATAGATTATAATTTATGCACTGTCGGTAGATACACTGACGAATAAGATGTAATAAAATTTTATAAATTTTTTGTTTTAATTATGTAAAATATTGTATTAGAATATGTAATTAAATCATTTTATTTTGTGTTAATTATAAATTATCATTTATAGTTTCTATTTATATTCAATTTAATATAAAAATATTAAATTATTTAATTAAAAAATTATAAAATACATAAAATTCTGAAAATAGTTTTGAAATTAAAATAGGCAGGGAAAATTCCCTGGCTAATTTAGCTAGGGAAAAATCCCATGCTAAATTTCAGGGAAAAATTCCTAGCTAAATTAGCTAGGGAATTTTTATTAGTTAATTTAGCTAGGGATATCTTTATTTTAGTAAGGGATTTTTCTAGTGCTAAATTTATTTAGTTAGGGACTATTTCCATCGCTAATATTTAGCGATGAACACTTTAGCTTGTGAATACTTCTATCATTATATCCATTTAGCAATGGAAAATCTCATTTATCTTGCTAATATAGCTAGAAAAATTATTTTTTGTAGCTAGGGATTTTTCGTCGCTAAATTTTAGCTAGGGACACTTTCCTTCGCTAAATTTTAGTGATGAGAACTTTAGATAGGGAATTGTTATATTGTTAATCCATCTTTATATCTCATTTAGTGATGAAAAATGCCCATTTAGCTAGGGAATTGTCCTTAGCAATAAGGGGTTTTTCTTGTAGTGAGGAATCTGGATGAACAAATTTCTGTTATCTTGCAATCTTGGAAAAATCTTTCCTTTTAGTTTATCTGACTCAATGGAACATCTTCTAGTGCCTTTGCCTTATGAAGCTAGGATTGCTAGTCATGTCCATTATAATTAGATGTATCCTCTAGAAAGATAATATTAATTCACTAAATAAATTCTTTTCTAATATATATTTTTATATACACAAAAATGACTTGTAATTTTTAATAATCTTTTTGTAGATACTATAGTAAAATAAAGCATAAAATAATGAACAAGGCTCATGTAGAGGGTTTTATATCAATAGGTTATATTATGGATAAGGCTACAAATTTCACATCATTCTATTTCAAAGAAGGAGATTCAACTTTTCCACTTAAGGAAGAGTGGAATGAAATTTATCTTTATGATAATGTGGATAATGATATGTTTGAAATTTTCAAGCCTGTGGGTAAAGCAATTGGTGTTGAAGAAAAATGGTATCTAACATACTATTAATATACTTCAGCTCATCTATATGTCCTAAAATTTTTTTTGAGGTTCAACCATGTTGGTATTGTTGTTATAATCGAAGATGTGGTGGGGGATGAAGACATCCTTTTAGTCGCATCTTTTGAGATGGATACTTGTGGAGATGTAGATGTTGATGAAAATTTAATTTATTATGAGGAAGAAACGAGTGATGAAGAGAAGTTTGAAAATCATGTTACTACATATGAAGAATAAGACAAACCAGATTTGGATAATTCTGATGAGGATGAGTAGGCAGTGTATTTTATGTTATTTTAATTATTAATCATTTTTGTTAAGTTTTATTGCCTTATGTATTTTTTATAGATATGGCACGTGGATGAGGTAGAGGTAGCACCTTGCAAGGTCATACGAGTTATAGTATAGGTAGCACAACCTCGGGTATGCTCGAAACTGGTAGAGGGTCATGGGTGGATTAGATGCCATATCAGACTGAGAAGGTTGTGAATGTACCATAGCAGCAGCATCAACTGACTAATCTACATAATGATCCTGAGATATTGATGAATGATCAAAAGGCATGGGAGAGAGAGGAGGGATAGGATGGAGATGTTGGAGAGTCTTCCTTAGAGCACCATACTGACGAGGTACTCCCTATTACTCAATTCGATCAGATAATTGATAATCCGTAAGATATAAAACTTAACAAATTATTTATCAATTTTTTAATTTATTTCTTACTTGCTAATAAATTTTTTGTTGCATGATGAAGTTAGAGCCGTCTTGTTCCATTTATAGGGTTCTAAGGTCAATTTTCAGAAAGTCCTTTAAACCTAATGGACATAATTGGAAGTCACTCAAACATAGAGACCAATTGATGATTTGGAAAGAATTTAAGGTAAATATTACTACCTAAAAATTTTTAAATATTTTATTTATTCTTTTGTTCATTGATTAAAAATTATTTATTTATAGATGTAGAAAGTGTATAGGTAGACACAACCAGCGGAGGCGATCAAAAGTGTATTCTAGAAACATGCTTCTAGTTGGTATAAAGACACCATGTATGAGATCAAAGATAAATGGTTGAAGAAGAAAAAAAAAATTCGAGTGTCCCGGATTATGTTTTCAAGGAGTGGAGGAGTAGTTTGGAAGATTTGGATTATAGGAAGAGGTGATAAAAAGAGCGGCAATCGTCACTCAGAGCGGGCTAGAAAGGGTAGTGGCATGTCAGCACACACTTGTAGATCTCGCTCTATGTGTGAGCATGAACAAGCATTGGTATTATTTCTAATTTATAATTTTTATATTTATTACTTTGTGAATTGTGTTCAATTATGCCTAAATTTCATTTCTCATAAGGAATTTTTTTCAATATAATTAACATATGTATTGTGTGTAATTATAGACACGCAAAAAGGGTAAGAAGTCCAATGTTTCTCATTTATTTAGATACATGCACACGAAGGCTCATGATGATCAGATTTTGTTGATCAGAGATCTCATGCAGCAAATGTAAGTTTATATAAAAAAATTTAATTTTTCTTTTTTTTGTTTGAATATAAATTAAAATACTTTTCGTAGATTTTTATTAGGTGAGATATGAGGAAATGTTAGCTACTGCGACTCAAGAGTATTCCTAGTCTACTTCAGGTTCATGTGATGGTGCAACATATAGTTCTCATTCATCAACTCCACCTGTTGATACGAATCAGAATTGGTATGTGGCTGTTGATGGGAAGGAGAAGATGCCCATCTATGGCATTGTTTTGCCGACATCATCATTCTACTTGCAAAGACAAATAGATTGTGAAGCTGAATTTTTAGGACCAGTTTCGAATTTGTTCTCGAAGATGGAGGAATTTCAGGACATGATGCAAAATTCGATACTATTTCAGTTGGCCGATACCGAGTGACGCATGATTGACTATGAGGATGATAGGGATAAGTTGCGTATGCATTTTGACTGGCTTACAAAAATGTTTTTGGAAGGAGGACTACAGTTCAACCCTAATGATCTACCATAGATTGTTCGGTGTAATGCTCCAGCTACGGCAAGTACTCCATCACCTACAGCAGCACCTACAAACCCACATCAGGACAAGCAGTAGCAGACATCTCTACCCTAGTACTGACATCTCACCATGTGGACCAGAAATATTGTAGCATAATGATTATGATACTAGGTTGGATGATTGAGTGTATCACACACATTTTTTTTCAATGTCTTAAACTTTGATTTTAGATTTTATTTTTTTTATTTTCTATTGATGTTTTTAATATATATATGCAGTATATATAGTTGTTTGCTAGAGTTAATTGGATTTTTTTTGTCGTGTTATCTATATATGTTTCTGTAGCAACTACATCAAAACTGGAAGTTAATTGGATGTTTTTATGTATTATTTGTTCGAGTTTCTACAGCAACCATAGAAAAACTACAAAAAAAAACATGGTCTGTAATTACCGACCAAATTACGACCAAAACTGACCAAAATTTTTTAATATTAATGGTTGATAAATGATTACCAAATGGTCGGTAGTATTTTTGGAGATCAATTACCTACCAATGATTTTTAAAGATATTTGGTCAATTTTTTGTCCCAATTTTTTCGGTTATTACCGACCATTTTGTGACCATTTATTAACCTAATGCTTTTAGTCAGAAAAAGGTTAGAATATATTCTAAAATGGTTGGAATATAGTTGAAAATTATTTTTCGGTAAATAGTTTGTAAATTGTCGGTAATTACCAACCATTTGGAGATCATTTACCGACCTAATATTTTTGGTCAGAAAATGGTCAGAATATCATCGGATATTGGTTGTCGATAATTGACCTCAAAATAATCAGTTATTACCGACCATTTTGAGTCCATAAAATGACTAAGTGCTTTTGGTCAGAAAATAGTTGGAATTTAGTTGGTAATTATTTGTCGGTGAAATGTCTGTAAATGGTCATTAATTATCGACCATTTAGAGACCATGTACTGACCTAATTAATTTGGTCAAAAAATTGTAGGCATATAGTCGGCAAATGTTTCTTGGTTGAAGATTGGTAAATGGTCGGAAATTTACTGACCGACTAATTTTTTATCGTTAAAAAATTTAGCGACGAGCAGAATTACGACCAATGATTTTGGATGGTAAATGGTTGCTATTTGGTTTCCGACCAAAAAAATCGAAATTAGCGACCAAAAAATTGGTCGATAATTCAGTAAATTTTAGTAGTAAAATTATATAATTGAAGTGTCTACTGTTGTGCCATATTACCATGCACGCTGTCAACAAAAATATTACTCCACGACTATAATGCCTATTGTCCAATTGAGGTGCCTACTACAATGCACAAACTCTCTTATCATGCATAACCATGCAACATCCTCTTTATGGAGTAGATGCTCATCTCACACAGTATGTGATGGTAGTATATGGGGCATTACTACAGCATGTACGCCCATGTCCCATGTGTTGGCACAATATATGTTCTCTCATTTTTTAGGATTTTGAACCCTTACATGACTCAAGGTTTGATTTCCTTAGAGTTTTGGCTTTGATACTATGCATAATTCTATGCCAAACATAAAACTTGATGAAAAACACGTAGTAACAAAATTACAAGCAATCCTCTCATATAATATAATGGGCCAATGAATTGAAGCAGTCTAGATGTTAGGTGCTTCCATCAATAATAACATAAAAATAATAAAATAAGTAGAAAATGCAAAAGATATGATTATTAACTATAATAATTAGTATTAATTAATATATTGTTTATTTTTTTGTAATATTAATATGGTAATATTAGTTAAGAATGGGTTCAATAAAATTTGTGAGTAACTCTAGAGTTCAAAATCCATGTACAATGAAGTGTCTCACACATTATATGGCTTTAGTTGTTTAAATTGTAAGCTATTACAACATTACATTGCTGACTATTGTTTGTGATGTGTTTAGATCTTACACTCATGAACTTTTACCATTTTTTGTGGAATAGCCAGAACATCAGCAGCTTATTATTGACTCAGGTACTTTGCCACCTATACTGAGATGGATCTACTTCTCGGGTAGTGAATAGCATCCTAAGAGGGATAGCTGATGAAATCACCAACCTTGCCCATGAGAATAGCAACATCAAAATAGCAACATCAAAACTCATATTAGGTTTCTATTTTTAATGCAATTTGCTTTTGGCAATGTGCACAATGCTTTATATTAATGAGTTATTTTTCGGGATGAATGTTAGGATACCAACTCTAGTTGAATTGTTGGATTTCTTTGACATTAAAGTTTAAAGGGCATCTGAAGGGGCACTAAGAACCTTAGCTTTCAAGAATGACGAGAATAAAAATCAGGTAATTTTTCTTATTGTGATTGCTGATTTTTTATCATTTACTTTGCCATGAGAAAATAATGCATTTTTTTGACTTTTCAGATTGTCGAGTGGGATGGTCTTCCCAAAATCAACTTAATGTTGTGCTCAGAAGATGCTGCTATACAATATGAAGTGCATTACTTAACTTAAAAATTGTCATCTCAATTAATTTTTTAGTTCTCACTATTCTAAAATTTTGATCTTGGCCTTTATTTTCTTATTTGGACCAATTATTTTTGTTTTTGTAGGTAGGTGTGATTGGAAATTTGGTTCATTCATCTCCAAACATTAAGAAATAAGTTCTATCTGTTGGTACATTGTAGCTTGTTATCAGTTTGCTTAGGTCCTTCCATTTGTAGCATTTTGTGGAAAATTGAATCTCTTTACGTTTTGTATCTGATCAAATTATATTTTTATATCATTATTTAAAGTTACTATCTAAATTTACTTTGATTTACTATAATTTCGATATTTAAATTTTCTTTTAATAATTCTCTAAAGGTTTTTCTGATAAATAGGTTATGTTGCCTTGAGAGCCAAAGGAAAGCTACTTTACCTTTGGGATAGTTTGTGGTAACTGATTCGGATTGCAAGGTAAGCATATGTTGATTTTTCCTTCACTTTTATTATTTTCAGGTTAGATATAAATCTTATATGAGAATTTTTGAGATTAATTTTTGTTTGGATCATGTTTTGTGCTTAAGTTATGAGGAAGAGGATGATCATAGTAAAAAGGTATGCTCTAATATAATTTTTATGTATTATTGTATTTATGTATTAAATAAATAATTAAAAAATATATTTTGTAATATAGTACCTTTGATTAATCATAGATTATATATGTTTTCACCATTTGTCATTGACTGTCAATGTTGGGTCTTGTATCATAGGTCTAGAGTTTTGATGAAGTGACACAGTCCTTAGGGCAGTCTTATGAGCATTTTATCGTGGGTATGAGTCTCTAACTAGTTCAACATGGCATGATCTTGTATGGCATGAAACCGTGGGTTTTACTGAGCCTCATTTAGTGGCCCCATATGCCATTTGTGGTTGCATGTGGGCTAGCCCAATGTGATACTTGTGACCCATTACTCTTGCCCAAGCATTGTTTGTGCTAGGGTCATGGTCAATTGTGACTTGTTACCCATGACAATGTGCATGTGCATAGCTACTTTGGTCCTAGGCATGAGTTGTTTTTGGGCACTCATGACGCAGGACCTAATAAACTGACCCAATTATTTTGTTAAAATGGCTAATTCATCACTAAGCATGTTTAATATAAATTAGAAAACAACAATTATACCATACAATAGTGGTTGTGTGTTTTTGTAGGTAACAAAAATATTTTTTTAAGATGAAAAATATATATCATTGTTTAAAAGCTATAGGTCTCTTGTTTGATACTAATTAGATGAAATTTTCGAGCCCAACCTGGTTGGGGTGCTGTGCCAAGCATGGCATAGTTTCTTGGAGGGCAAGCCTGGCATGGGCCCGCGGCCCAAAAATTGCCCAGGTTCAAATTGGTTGGTTTAGGTCAGGTCGGTCGAATTTTTACAAAATTAGGGTTTCTTACACAGTGTTGTCGTGCCACCGTCCCCCGTAGGCCATCACCATGTCGTCCCCATGTCAGGCATCACTCGGCGCATGATCATCTGTGCCGTGCCCAAGTGCATGACATGTCACGTGGCCCAAAAACCCTTGGCACGACATGCCATGACTCATACCCAGGGTCTACCTGGCATGGGCTCGGGCACACCACTGCAGCGTGTCGTGCTGGGCTTTGGGTCGGGACTGACCCACCTCGCCCATTTGACACCTATAGATGAAATCTCTTTGATTTTTATGGGTAAGATAATTAAGTTATTAACATCTCATAAATTATGTGTTAAGTGAGAATTTTGTGTATTATATATTTTATTTTTTATAATCCATAAGCTCAATTGCTTAAACTTATAAAGACATATAATAATTAATAATATTTTATCTAATAAATGCTATGCATCATTAGATTAATATATATTTTATTATTTAATTTAATTACTCTATTCATTTTTTTCTTACGTATTTTTGAGTTTTGTAGTTCTTTCCTAGTAAAACTTAACATAAATTTTAGTTAATTAAATATTATATATAATACATTTGATCCATATAATGAATTAAATATGGTATGTAGTTGCATAAATATTAATGCACCGAATCTTATAAGAATTTTGAATTTAAAAAATTTGAATGAGAATATTACTAAGATATTGGGTTTGAGATTTATCATATGTTTTCTTTAAATTTTGATGGTAAGACATTGATATATGAACTTCTCCCATACCTTATGCTAAAATAGAAGACTTGTGCACTAAGTATGATCTTTATATAATGAACTACATATTTTAGATGATGTAGAGAAACCTTTCTTCTCTAGTGTCTTTCCTCAAGTAAGCAAAATATTTAGTATTAATAGTCACACTTAAATTGTATGGACAAATTCTAATATGAAAAATAAAAAAAAAATACTAAATGAGAAATAAAATCTAGTCAAATATAAATATTTTAAAAAATATATAACTCTAAAACTAGTACTGGAGTACTATATGAGTCATCTAAGAAGATATGTTAAATAATTTACAAAAAAATGGTGCATTAGACCCTTATAATTTATGTTTAGTATAATTATAATTGGATGCACTTCATCTTTGATAGTTTTTGTATATATAACTAATAATTGATGATAAAAAATTTTAGGTTGATAATTATTTGAGATCTTTACTAAATTTGAACAAGATTCTAAATTTTTATTTTTTAGTGAGAAATATATCCAACTTTTTTATCATATAATTTCAAAAATAAATTTTTGTTATATTGTAATAAAATATTACAAGTGTTTGCACATTCAATAATATACATTGAAACTAAAGCAATAAAAGGGCGCACTATTTGCTGCTGCAACTCCTTTATCTTTTCCCCTCACAGCCCTAGAAATAGTTGTATTCAAGCCACACACTCAAAAATTTGTATACTATAAGATTTTTCTATTGATACCATGTTGAGAAACAATGAAAAATAAAAGAAGAGTATTTGAGAGATATGTCCAACTTTTTATCATATAATTTCAAAAATTATTTTTTGTTATATGGTAATAAAATATTAAATGTTTTTGCACATTCAAAATGCAAGCCACTCACTCAAGAATTTGTATTCTATAAGATTTTGGCTTTGATACTATTTTGAGAAACAATGCAAAATAAAAGAAGAGTATTTGAAAAATCGCATAACAAAATGTGTACAAGCTAATCCCTTATATAAGGGACTAATCAAATTATGTTATCCCATAGGTTGGATGCTCTTATACATATGCAAGAAAAAAATAAAATAAAAGAAAAAAACAATTGTAAATGACAACAAACCAGATCAAATATTATTTGCACTCATAGTATTTTTAGTTACATATTAGATTTTCCAACATACACTAATATGAACACAATTCTAAGATATAGTATATGGGCATATTGTTGATTCTAGCTTCAGTGCAAAGAGTTATGTTATCAGTTACTTATGTGTTTTAGTATATTAGTTACTTTTTGGAGATGTTATGTTTATCAATTCATAGTTGATTATATTTTAATGTGATATTTAGACAATTCAACATGTTATTAGTGAATATATTTATTAGTGAAATTTTTGTAGACTTCATCATGAATACACTTGGAGGATTGTAAATTTTTTTTCATATCTTTTAATTTTGATATTCAATGCATGTATGCAATATTATGAAGAAGATAGTTGAGATTTAATTTAGTGTCTATCTTTATATTATTTATTTATTTTATTTCTTGTTACATTGTAGGAGAGCACCTGACATGTGAACTCTCTCAATCATATATATATTTATTTTTACTTATATATATATATATATATATATATTAGTTTTCGTATATTAATGAAAATTAATTTATCATTTCTTTTTCTTCTCATCTGCGCTCCCTTCATGAAAAATTCACCCCCAGCCCGTTGAATGAAACAATCTTTAAAGATCAAGTACTCCAATAATGCATGATTTATATAATAGTAACCCACTTTAGTCGCCTTGCAAAAAGTTAAATTTAGCTTTTGGAAGATTAAATAATTTTTTTATTATGTGATTCCTTTATACTTCTGACTCCTTTTTAAACTTCTCACTAATATTTGAAGAAATAGAGTTATCCAAATAAAGAGATTTCCACTCATCCGTGGCAAATTTAATTTCACATGTGCTAAGCTCCTTAATGAAAGATCTCTTGACATACTCAGCTATTTCACTATTTTATTAATTATGACTAAAAAATAGTCAATTCAATTGACTCTTTTGATCTTATCTTTTGAATATTTTCCAAAATAAACAAATACATTTTAGTATTAACTTCCACTTGATGGAATACTTTTTTATTCATATTTATTTATTTTGTGCATTAATATTTTTTATTTATTCATTTGAAGCCATATTAAACTCTTGTTTGAGACACTTTCTCATTTAGAATGACAAGTCATAATAAATGATATACTTATCATCACTCAAAAGGATTGGATAATTATTTTTGTTTTAATACTTGTGATTAGTTTTTATAATTATTCAATAACAACTGTACTTTTGATGAGAATGAAGTTCAACTATAGGCTTTCTTGCTGGTGAAGTGTTATACATTGATACATGAGTTTTGTTATTTTAATCTTTTATATCTAGTAGTTAAAATAATCTTATTTTGATTTTCTCTTTCTTTAATCACCTCTTATAGGTTCTTATTATAATTTGTTGTGAATACATATTTTTTATGATAATTTTGATGAGGTTCATATAAATAATTACTTTATAATTTTTATTTACAAGATAAGTTTTGTTTGTTACCTATGAAAAGCTTTATATTATTGATCTATTTTCCATGAGCATAGATTGATACATTCTATGCAATTGTTTTTTCTTAAAGTTATTACATTTGAATTTAATTAATTTTTCATTTCTATGAAAGTTGAAATTTAAGACTTTAGTATATTTGTATATTTTTTTGGAATAAAGATAACATGCTCATAAAAAATTAACTCTATTTCACCAAAGATATAATTTTGAATCTATTAGATATGTGAGTATCATAAAAAAGTTCAACTATCTTTAATTATCTAATTTTATATAACATATATTATCTATATAATTAGTTTAATAAATTTTTTATAATAAATTTATATAATGTTGTATTTAATATACTTAGATAAGTGAAAAATATATGAAAGATTGAGATCTATTTCGAGGTTGATGAATATTTTGCACTTGTTTATCACTTACACTCTATTTGAGCTCCTCTTAGTTTTGATAGTAAATCCATCATAATTTGTTATTTATAAGAGAATAGATTTAGTCTTTTGAAAAATGTAGAATATAATGACATTTAAGGAAATAGAGATTTATATATGAACATGTGTTAAAAGAATATATTATTTTTGTTGATATTTTTTTATTTTGGATACTTTTGATGAGATTACTCAATTTGAGCTACACTAATTATTTTTGTCCATTATATAAGAATTTTAGTTGTATGACATTTTGATTATCGAGTGTTTATTATTTTTTTAATTGTTAACATGAAATTAGATGTGTGTATATATATGTGTGTATTTGAAATTACAAAACCTAAAAGGTTGCCCTTAAAATTGATGTAGTTTGATCTTGCGCGGATAAGAGGAGAGCTAGATGAGACCAGAAGAATGCCAGATTACTTCCTTTACTGTGAGCTAACACAAATTGTAGTAGCCCACCTTCCAGTTGTGGTGCATGTTGCTTGTATTTGTTTGTTTATTAAGGTGGCCATTTTGATATTGGAGATGTTGCTCAACTACAACAAAAAGGGTGCATGATGGACAGGCTAAGCTCCCTTCTTTTTCTTCCATTTTGGTCCAGTTGTTTGTTCAGTTGATTCTCATTTGGGTTTACTCCTTCTCTTTATTATCACCTCATATCAAGTGTCTATTATTTCCATGTGTTAGTAAGCATGCTTAAAAAAAACATGTTGATAATTAGTTTGTGTATCTTTTTTTGTATTTATTCAATTGATGGCATCATCTCGTTTTGCTTGGTTTGAGTTGTTGGATAAGGTGAAAAAAATATTCATCTTCATTAGGGAAAATGAGATGCACAAGTGTGATGACTCGGAATAATAAAATGAGTTAGCTAATGAGGTTGGAGTTAGACGTTTAGAGGCTCTAGTGAGTGTCTTGATCCTTAATATTGATGGGAAGAACATGGTGTTGGATCGGACCTGGGAATCCATCTCCAAGAAAAACTGCATGATCCAATTTCTCATTGAATGCTAGTTCTCATTTTAGTATTTATTTCAAATTACTTCTTCTGCTACACTATATTATTTAATTATTTTTTTGGTTTGTTATTTTGTTTGATAAGTTTTCTCTCTTGATTATTTTTTCATAAATTTACTTCATCATCTTCTCGATAAAAAATCTAAGCCTCTATCTGCATTTGTAGAGGAAGCATTGATCAAGCATTGGAACATGCTTGATGATAATCACTATTTTGTATATGTAGCTTCTGAAAAGAATGAAAAGGAATTGGTAAAGTGCTTGAAATTGGGAGATAAACTTATTGTAGATGCATTAGCTGCTGGATTTGGTCAACCAACACATCTAGAAATTAAGTAATATTTTCATTCACATGTGTTTGCTTTTGTCTTGTATTTAGAGTGCGATTGTCATTAGTTTATAATATTTGGCTTTTTTTCATGATTTCATTATTGATAATTATATTGTTGTGCAAGTTCAAAATAATTTTCTAAGCAGTACCAAATATAATACAATAGTAGATGTCCTATATGGAGTCACAGTTAGTGGCCTTAACAAGACAGATAGCAAATAGAGTTACGGTAGAGAAACCACATAGGAGAGCTTAGCATAAATGCATCATTAATTATGAGGATGATGATTTAGTTTTAAATGATTATATACCTATGTTATGTTTTTGTTTTAACTATGTAACAATTGTATCAAAAGAAATTATGAACTGCTTTTGCATTTTGTTAATCATTAAAAATTTGTTTATAGTATATGTTTTTATTTAATTTAATATAAAAATTTAAAAATATGTAATCAATTTTTTTGCAAAAAAATTGTAAAAATAGCTTTCAAATAAAAATAGCTAGATAATTTTTCATCATTAATTAAGTTATAGAATTATTAGTATATATTCAATAAAAATGATAATTACTATTCTTAATTATGATAAAATTAGCAAGGGAAAAAAAGATTAGCGAAGGAAATTCTGTCATTAGAAAATTAGCTAGGAAATTATATTTTCTCGTTAATATTTTGTGTAAAACTTTTTAGCTTGGGATAATTTTCATCATTATTTCATCGTTATTTTGTTATAGCAAAGAAAAAAGCCCATATAGCTAGAGAATTTTTACTAGCTATTTGGGGTTTTCTTGTAGTGTTATTTATTTCTATCTATGTGTGTATTTGTTTATCTATCTATCTATCTATCAGTCTTTATATCTATCTATCTATCTATCTTTATATCAATATATCTATTTATCTATTTATCTATCTATTTGTCTTCTATCAAGTTGTCTATCAATCGATCGATCAATGTATATATCCATCTATCTATCTATCTATGTATCTCTATATTTATCTGTCTATCAATCAACCTATCTTTCTGTCTGTCTATTTTTCTGCCTATCTATTTTTCTATCTATCTATTAATCTATTTTTCTGTCAATCTATCTATCTATTAGTCTTTCTATCTGTGTATCTATCTATCTATCTATCCATCTGTCTATCTACCTCTCTATTTATCAATCCATATATCTATCAATTTATATGTCTATCTATCAGTCTATCTATCTATCTATCTATCTTTTTATCTCCTTGTCTATCTATATGACTATCTATTTATTTATCTATCTGTCTAATTATTTATCTATCTATCTATCTATTTTTTTAACTATCTATTTGGAAATCAATCTGTCTATCTATTTGAATGTATATGTGTGTATATATATATATATATCATCTATCTATTTGTCTATCTGTATATCTAACTTTTATCAATATATATATGTGTGTGTGTGTGTGTCTATCTATCTATCTATCTATCTTTTGGTTTATCTATTTGTCTATATTTCTCTCTATCTATTTGTCTATCTATCTATTTATCTATCTGTTTATCTATGTCTTTCTATCTGTCTATCTATTTGTCTTTCTATTTCTATTTCTATCTATCTATTTATGTGTCTATGTATTTGTCTATCTATTGATAGATATATCAATCTAATAATCTATTAATTAATCAATCAATCAATCTGTCTGTCTCTCTATCTTTATATCTATCAATCTATCTCTCTGACTATCAATCTATCAATCTACCAGTCTATCAGTCTATCAATCTCCTTTCAATATATATATCAATATATCTATCAATCTTTATTTTAATCCATCTATCTCTCTATTAATCAATCTATTTATCTATTTATTTATCTGTCTAACTATCTATATATAAATCTATTTATCAATTTATCTATTTATTTATCTATCTATCCTTATGTGTGTCAATCTATTTATCAATTTGTTTGTCTGTATAACTATGAGTTTTTCTAGCTATTTGTTTTTTTGTATGTGCTTTTATCTATATATCTATCTTTCTATTTGTGTATCTATCTATATATCTATCTGTCTGTCTGTTTGTTTATCTTTCTATCTATCTATTTGTCAATCTTCCTGTCTATCTGTCTATCTATCAATCAATCTATCTATGTATTTATCTATCTATTTGTCTATATATCTCTCTATATTCTTGTCTATCTATCTATCTGATCTATTCATCTATCTATATTTTTTTATATATTTATCTGTCTATTTATTTATATATCTATTTATTAATCTATCTATCAATCTATCAATATTTCTATCTATCAATATGTCAATTAATCTTTGTATCATTCTATCTATCAATCTTTTTATCTATTTGTATATCTATCAATATATCTATCTATATGTCTATCTATCTATATATCTATCTGTCTGTCTATCTATCTGTCTATCTAACTTTCTATCAATCTGTCTATCTATATGTCTATAAATCTATGTATAAAATAATCTTTCTTTCTCTCTATCAGTATATCTATTTATCTATTTGATTTTCTATTTGTTTGTAATCTATCTATTTGCTAATTTTTTGTCTGTCTATCTTTCTATATGCCTGCTTATTTGTTTGTCTGCCTATATAACTAATTATCTATCTATCTATCTATTTATATATCTATTTTGTGTCTATTTGTATATCTATCTACCTATCTTTCTATGTGTCAAACTGTATGTCTATATATCTATCTATCTATTTGTCTATCTATATATCTATTTATCTATCTATCAATATGCCCATCTTCTTGTCAATCTATCTATCTTTTATGTGTTTATCTATTTATCTATCTAACTTTCTATTTTTCTATCGATCTATATATATATATCTATCTGCCCACCTATCTATATATCTATCTATTTGTCTGTCTGTCTATTTTTCTTTATGTATCTATGAATCATTCTTTTTATCTATATGTCTATATATTTGTGTATATATCTATCTATCTCTCTATCTATCTATCTGTCTATCTACCTATCGACCTATCTATTTATATATCTATATAAGTTTTTATATAATAATATGTCAATCTATCTATATATCTATCTATCTTTCTATTTATCTAAATATTTATCTATCTGTCTATCTATTATCTATCTATCATTCTATTTATTAATCTCTCTATCAATTTGTCTAGCACTATTTTATCAATATTTTTATCATTCTATCTATCAATCAATCTATCTATCTATTTGTCTAACTATCAATATTTTATATATATATATATATATATATATATATATATATATATATATATATATATATGTCTATCTATCTCTCTATCAATCTATCTATATGTGTCTATTAATCTATGTATTAACTATCCATCTATCTTTATGACTATTTTCCTATCTATCTATCTATTTGTCTATCTCTTTATTTTCTGTTTTACTATCTGCCTATTTGTTTGGCTGTCAATCTTCTATCTACATACATACGTGATTTACTACCTACCTAACTGCCTACTATCTATGTCTCTGTCAATCTAATTAACTATCTATCTCTCTATCTATTTGTGTGTCAATTTGTCTATCTGTATGTTTGTCTATTTTCCCTCTAACTATCTTTCTAACTATATGTTTATCTATCTATCTATCTGTCTATCTATATATCTATCTAATAATTTATCTATCTGCCTATTTACTTATCTATCTATTTATCTATTATATAATAATCTATCAATTTATATTTCAATCAATCAATCAATCTATCTATTTATCTGAATATCTATCTATCTATCGATCTATGTGTCTATCTATCTTTCTATATATTTTTCTATCTATTTATTTGTTAATCTACTTATTTATATATATGTCAATCTCTATGTCTATATATGTGTCAATCAATGTGTCAACTATCTATCTATCTATCTATCTCTATCTCTATCTATCATTTTATCTTTCTGTATATATGTCTATCTATATGTGTCAACTATCTATCAATGTGTCAACTATCTATATGTCTATTTTTTATCTATCTATCTATCTATATATCTATCTATTTATCATTCTATCTTTTTGTATATCTATCTTTCTTTCTATCTATCCATATATCTATCTATATGTCTATCTAACTATCTGACTCTCTTTGTGTCTCTCTATCTATCCATCTATCTATCTACTTATCTAAATTTCATTCAATCTATTTATCTATTTTTTATCTATCTATATATCTATTTATCTGGCTATCTATTTGTCTATATAGATTTCTATCTATTTTTCTATCCATTTATAAATCTATCTATCTTATAATATTTCTATCTATCTATCTATCTAATAATATTACTATCAATCTATCTTATATCTGATATCTATCTCTTGATATCCTGTTATATCTATCTATATATTTATTTATCTATCTATTTATCCATCTATCCATCTACTTATCTAATTGCCTATTATTTTGTCTATCCATTATCTATCAATCTTTCTATCAATCTTTCAATCTATCTATAAATCAAACTATCTATCAGTCCATCTATTAATATGTCTATCAATTTGTCTATCAATCTATCTTTCTATCAATCTATCTGTCTAACTTTCTTTCTATCTCTCTATCTATCTATATATCTATTTATCTGTATATCTATCTTTTTATCTGTTTATATATCTTTCTTTTTATTTGAATGTATATCTATCTATGTATCTATATATCTATCTATCTTTCTATCTATCTATCTATTTATCTATCTATCTACTTGTCTATCTATTTGTTTATCTATATGTCTATATATGTGTCTATCAATCTATCTATCAGTCTATCTATGTATCTATCTATCTATCTATTTGTCTATCTTTCCATCTTTCTATTTATTTATATACCTATCTATATATCTATCTATTTTTCTATCAAACTATCTATCAAACTATCTATTTATCTATCTATCTATCTACCTGTCTATTTGTTTGTATATCTATCTATCTCTTTTTCTAATAATATGTCTATCTATTTTTCTATCTATCTGTTTATCTATTTGTCTATCAATCAATCTATCTATTTGTCTATCTATCTATCTATCTATATATCTATCTATTTGTCTATCTATCTTTCTATGTATTTATTTATTAATTTATCTATCAATATGTCTATCAATATATCTATCTCTCTCTCTTATACTATCAACCAGTTTATCAATATGTTAATGAATCAATCAATCTATATGTCTATCTAACTGTCTATCTATCTATCAATCTATTTATTTTTTTGTCTATAAATTTGTCCGTCAATCTATCTATTAATTTGTGTATTTAATGTCTATTTGTCTTTTTGTTGTCTGTCTATCTATCTTTCTAATTTTTTGTTTTTCTATCATTCTATCTATCAATCTGTCTGTCTATCCATTTATTTTTCCGTCTAACTGAAAAACTGCCTGACTATCTATCTACCTCGATAGCTGCATATCTATCTATTTGTCTGTCTATATGTCTATCTATCTACCTATCTATCTATCTATTTGACTTTCTATCCAACTATTTATATATTTGTTTATCTATGTGCCTGTCTATCTATCGATCTATCTAAATGTATATATATATATATATATATATCTATATATTTATCTGTTAATCTACTTTTCTATTTGTTTTTCTAACTATTTATTTAACTATTTATATTTCTATCTGTCTATCTATCTATTTATCTATCTATCTATTTATCTATCTATATTTCTATCTATCTATCTACCTATCACTCTATCATTCTATTTGTATATCTATCTATCTGTCTGTCTATCTGTCTCTCTATCGGTCTGTCTGTCTATTTGTCTAATAATCTGTCTAACTATTAGTCTATCTATATGTCTATATATTTGTCTATCTCTTTGCTTATCAATCATTCTATCTATCTATCCATCTGTTTATCAATCTGTATATCAAATTATCTAACAAGATGTCTATCAATCTGTCTTTCAACCTATGAATACTTATGTCTATCACTTTGTCTATCAATCTATCAATCAAGTTGTCTATCTTTATGTTTTCTATCTGTCAATCAATATATCTTTCTCTATATCAATCTATCAATTTGTCTATAAACTATCTATCTAGATGTTTATTTGTCTTTGTATTATCTGTCTATCTATCTTTTTGTATGTTTATTTGACTTTTTGTCTATTTATCTATCTATCTATATATCAACATTTTTGTCGGTCTATATGCATACCTGCCTGACTGTCTTACTACCTGGCTACCTAGCTATCTAGGTATCAATTTGTGTGTATATCTATCTATATGTTTTCCTGTATATCTATCTTTTGTTCTTTTTATCTATCTATCTATATTTCTATCTATCTATCTATCTATTTGTCTATCTATCTGTCTATCTATTTGTTTATCTATTTATATATCTATCTTTGTATCTTTTTGTCTATCTTTCTGTCTATCTATCTCTCAATCTATCACTATGTATATCTACTTGTCTATCTTTTTGTATATCGATCTATCTATCTATTTATGTATATTTGTGGCTATCTATCTATCAATTAATCTATCTTTGTATCTATATATCTATCAATATTTTTATTTTTTTGTCTATCTATCTATCTATCTTCTTGTCTATATATCTATCTATCTATCTAATTATCTATATATCTATCTTTTTTTATATCTATCTTTCTATCTTTCTATCTACATATTAATATATATTATCTATCTATCGATTTACCTATCTACCTATCTAACTATTTATGTATCCAACTAATTATCTATCTATAATCTATTTGTCTAATAATCTATCTATCTATCTATCTATCTATCTGTGTATCTATTTCTCTATGTTTCTATTTATCTAACTATCTAACTATCTATATGTTTATCAATTTGTCTATCAATATATCTATAAATTTATCTATCAATCTCTCTATCAATCTATCGATCAATATTTTTATCAATATGTCTATCAATCAATCTATCTTTCAATCATTATGTCTAACAATATGTCTCTCTATCTGTCTATCTATATGTCTATCTATATGTCTATCTATCTGTCTATCTATCTGTCTATATATCTATCTATCTATCTATCTATTTGTCTATATATTTATTTGGCTATTTATCTGTCTATCTATCAATCTATCTATTTGTATATCAATCTATCTATATTTATGTATATAAATCTTTTTCTCTATTAGTCTATCAAACTATCTATCTATTTATTTATCTTTCTATCAGTTTGTCTGTCTGTATTTTTGTTTGTTTGTCTTTTTATTTATCTATCTCTCTATCCATCTATCTCTTTATTTGTCTATCTTTCTACCTACCCGACTGACTACATTACAACTAGGTTGCTTGTTTGTTTATCTGTCTGTCTATGTGTATGTCTATCTACAAATAGTTAGATAGACAATATCTGTCTGTCTAGGTTGCTTGTTTGTCTATCAAACTATCCATCTATCTCTTGTTTGTTTATCTTTATGTGTATGTCTATTTATCTTTTTGTCTATCTTTCTGTCTATCTATCTCTCAATCTATCACTATGTATATCTACTTGTCTATCTTTTTGTATATCGATCTATCTATCTATTTATGTATATTTGTGGCTATCTATCTATCAATTAATCTATCTTTGTATCTATATATCTATCAATATTTTTATTTTTTTGTCTATCTATCTATCTTCTTGTCTATATATCTATCTATCTATCTAATTATCTATATATCTATCTTTTTTTATATCTATCTTTCTATCTTTCTATCTACATATTAATATATATTATCTATCTATCGATTTACCTATCTACCTATCTAACTATTTATGTATCCAACTAATTATCTATCTATAATCTATTTGTCTAATAATCTATCTATCTATCTATCTATCTATCTGTGTATCTATTTCTCTATGTTTCTATTTATCTAACTATCTAACTATCTATATGTTTATCAATTTGTCTATCAATATATCTATAAATTTATCTATCAATCTCTCTATCAATCTATCGATCAATATTTTTATCAATATGTCTATCAATCAATCTATCTTTCAATCATTATGTCTAACAATATGTCTATCTATCTGTCTATCTATCTGTCTATATATCTATCTATCTATCTATCTATTTGTCTATATATTTATTTGGCTATTTATCTGTCTATCTATCAATCTATCTATTTGTATATCAATCTATCTATATTTATGTATATAAATCTTTTTCTCTATTAGTCTATCAAACTATCTATCTATTTATTTATCTTTCTATCAGTTTGTCTGTCTGTATTTTTGTTTGTTTGTCTTTTTATTTATCTATCTCTCTATCCATCTATCTCTTTATTTGTCTATCTTTCTACCTACCCGACTGACTACATTACAACTAGGTTGCTTGTTTGTTTATCTGTCTGTCTATGTGTATGTCTATCTACATGACACTCTATCTCACTATCTATCTATCAGTCTATCTATATATTTGTCTTTCTATATGATTATCAATTTATCTATCTATATATCTATCTATCTATCTGCCTTAATATCTATCTTTATAACTATCTATCGATCTATCTTAATATCTATCTTTATAACTATCTATCGATCTGTCTATCTAGTTTTCTCTATATATATATATATGTATATGTATATCTATCAATCAATCAATCTTTATGTCTATCTCCATAAGTTTATATCTATCTATCTATCTATCTATCTATCTATCTGTCTATCTATATATCTATCTATCTATCTATATATCTATCATTCTATCTATTTGTCAATCTATCTATATAACTATCTATCCCTTTATTAGTTTATATCTATTACTATCTATCTGTCTATCAATTTTCTAGCTATCTATGTATTTATCTAACTATCTATTTATATCTATCTATCTTTCTGTCTGTCTATCTATCTGTATGTCTGTCTGCTTGCCTGCTTGTCTTTCTATCTATATGTCTATCTATCTATCTTTCATTATATATATCTATCTATCAGTCTGTCTATCTATTTGTCTATCTTTCTTTCTTTCTATCTATCTATCTATCTATCTATCTTTCTATCTAACTATCTATTTATCTTTCTATCAATCTATCTCTCTATCTATCTACAAATCTATCTATCTAGCTATCTATATATCTATCTATATATCTATCAATCTATATTTCTTTTTATCTATCCATCTATCTATTTTTTTATCTATTTAACTATCTATCTATTTATTTGTCGAATAATCTGTCAATTAAATTATTTATTTGTCTATCTATTTTTTGTATATCTATTAGTCTATAAATATGTCTATCTATATATCTTTTAATCAATCTAACAATCAATCTATCAATCAGTTTATCTATATGTCTATCAATATGTCTATCTATTAGTCTATAATTCTATTTATCTATCTATAATTCAATCTATCTACAGTCTGTCTATGAATTTGGCTATAAATCTTTTTATCTATCTTTCTTTTAGTCTATCATTCTGTCTATATATCTATCTATCAATCAATCAATCAAACTATCAATCTTTTTATGTATCTATCTATCTTTCTTTCTTTCAATTTTTTGTGTCTATCTATATATCTATCTGTCTATCTATCTGTCTATATATTTGTATAAAAATCTATCGATCTAACTATCTATCTATTTGTTAATCTATCTTTCTATCTATCATTCTATCAACTTGTCTATCTATTTCTCTCTCTATCAATCTACATATCAATCAATCAATCTATCTGTCTATCAATCTGTATATCAATCAATCAATCAATCAATCTGTCTATCTTTCTTTCTTTCAATTTGTATATCAATCTGTCTATCAATAAGTCTATCTATTAGTCTATCAATATATCTATCAATCTGTATATTAATGTGCGTGTCAAACTTTCAATCAATATGTCATTAATCTTTCTATCATTTTATTTATTAATCTATCAATCTATTTGTATATCTATCAACATATCTATCTATATGCTTATCTATCTATCTATCTATCTATCTATCTATCTTTTAATCTTTTTATCTATCTATCTATCTTTCTTTCTTTCTAACAATCTATTTATCTATGTGGCTATAAATCTGTGTATCAAACTATCTATCTATATATCTATTTGTCTATCTATTTATCTATATGTTTGTCTATGTCTTTGTTTGTTTATTTGTCTATCTATCTGCCTATATTTTGTATGCATATATGTCTATCTTGCCTCCATGCATAATTGTCTGCCGAACTAATTGCCTGCTCATCTGTCTATCTATCTCTCTATTTGGCCACTATTTGTGTGTCTGTTTGTCTATCTGTCTATTTGTCTTTCTATCTATCTAACTATTTGTCTATCTATCTGCCTATCTAAATATCTTTCTATCAATCTATCTATCTACCTATCTACTTCCTTCTTATATATTTATTATCTATCTAACTATATATCTATCTTTCTATTGGTCTATCTATATGTGTATTTTTTATCTATCTATCTATCATCTATCTATCTATCTAATTATCTATCTATGTATTTGTCTAATAATCTCTCTATCTATCTATCTATCTATCTATGTATCTATATATCTATTTATTTATCTATCTATCTATCTATCTATATGTCTGTCTATCTTTAAATCTATTTATCTAAATATCTTTCAAACTTTTTATATATCTATCTATCATTCTATTATCAATTTTTTTATCAATATGGCTATCAATATGTTTATCAATCTTTTTATCATTCTAACTATCAATCTGTGTATATATATTTCTATCTATCTAACTATCTATATATATATATCTATCTGTTTATATATTTGTCTATCAATATTTCTATCTATCACCCTATCAATATATCTATGTGTCTAATAAGCTATGTGTCAAACTATTTAGCTATTTTTCTGTTTGTCTGTCTAACTTTTTTTCTATTTGTCTCTCTTTGTTTGTCTGTCTGTCTAACTACCTATTTGTTTGTATGTATTTATGTCCATCTACCTACCTACCTGATTGTCTACCTACTTTACTACCTGCCACTCTGTCTATCTATCTATCTAATTATCTATCTATCCATCTTAATATTTGTGTGTCTTTTTGTCTATCTATCTATTTGTCTTTCTATGTTTCTAACTATATATATTTATCATTCTATCTATCTATCTGCCTATCTACTTGTCTTTCTATATATTTATTATCTATCTATCTTTCTTTCTATATGTATATCTATTTGTATATCTATCTATCTATCTATCTATCTATTTTTCTAGCTATCTGTCGATCAAACTATTTGTCTATATATCTATCTGTCTATCAATCAATCAATCAATCTATCTATGTGTCTATCTATATATCTATCTATTTTTAATTATATTTATTTGTCAATCTAGCTTTCTATCCATCTATCAATCTCTCTGTCAATCTATGTGTGTATCTATGTGTCTATCTATATGTATATCTATCTATCTTTCAATTTATCTGTGTATCTATATGTTTATCATTCTATCTATCTATATGTTTGTCTGTCAATCTATCTATTTATCAGTATATATTTTTTGTCTATCTATTTATCTGTCAATCAATCAATCTGTCTGTCTATCCTTCTATATGTCTATCTATATGTCAATTATCTATCTATCTTTCTTTCTATATATCTTTCTATTAATCTATTCGTATAACTATTTGAATATCTTTCTGTCTAACTTTCTATCAATCTATTTTTATTTTTATCTATCTATCTATCTATTTTTTTATCTATCTATCTATCTATATATATGTCTATCTAATTTTAAATCTCTCGATCTAATAATATTCCTATCTTTCTATCTATTAATATGACTATCTATCAATCTATATATCTATCTCTCTATCTATCTATATACCTAACAATATATCTATATATATTTATCTATCTATCTATATATCTATCTATCCATCTATCAATCTGTCTTTCTAATAGTCTATCAATTTGTCCAATTAATTTCTATTAATTTATTTATCAATTTATCAATCAATCTGTCTATCAATCTATCTATCAAACTAACTATCAATCCATTTATGAATCTATCTATCTCTCTATCTATCTATATATCTATCTGTCTGTCTATCTTGCTATCTATCTATTTATCTATATGTCTATTTATCTATATATCTTTATTTCTATCTATTTATATATATTTCTATCTATTTGTAGGTCACTCTATTTATCTATCTATCAATATATCTGTCTATTACCTATCTATCTATGTATCTACTTGTCTATCTATCTATCTATCTCTCTATCATCTATTTATATATCTATATGTCTATCTATCTATCTATTTATCTACATTTCTTTCTATTTATCTATTAACCTATCTATATATCTTTCTATCTCTTTATCTAATTATCTATCGATCTATTTGTCTATATTTCTAATAATATGTCTATCTATTTGTCTACCTATCTATCTATCTATCTATCTATCTGTTTATCTATCTGTTTATATATCTATCTATCCATCTATTTATTTATCTATCTACCAACTTATCTATCAATCAATCTACAAATCTTTCTATCATAATGTCTATCAATCTGTCTATCATTATGTTTATCAATAAATCAATATATATATATATATATATATATATATACACACACACACATATATATCTATCTATCTATCTTTATGTCTATAAATCTATTAATCAATTTGTCTATTAAATTGTAAGTTTATTTGTCTATTTGTTTTTCTTGTCTATATATGTCTTTCTATTTGTTTATTTGTCTATCAGTCTATCTATTTATCTATCTATCTGTCAATCCCTTTGTTTGTCTGTCTATCTATCTACCTACATGACTGTCTACCAATTTGGCTGGCAGCCTATCTGCTTATTTGTCTGTCTGTCTATCTCTCTACCTATCTATCTTTCTATTTTATTTTTTTTGATTTGTCTATCTATCTATTTGTTTATAAATCTATATATATATATATATATATATATATATATATCTACTTATTTATTTATCTGTCTAACTATCTATCTCTCTATCTATCTTTCTATCTTCTATCTATATATCTATCTATATTACTATTTATCTATCTACTTATCTCTCAATCATTTTATTTATCTATCAATCTAAATATCTAACTAACTAACTAATTATCTGTCTATCTATCTATCTATTGTTTAATAATTTCTCTATCTACTTGTCTATCTATTTCTCTATCTATTTGTCTATCTGTCTATCTATTTATATGTCTATCTATTTATCTATCTATCTATCGATCTATCCATCCATCTATCTATCTATCTATCAAACTATCTATCAATATGACTTTCAATCTATCAATAATTATGTCCACTATAAAAAAATGTCAATTTATATAGTGAAATTTAGATAGGGAATAATTTCTAGCTAAATAGTGAGGAATTAGCTAGGGAATAGCAAGGAATTTTTGATATAATATTGGAATAAAATTTTTCAAGGAATAATGACGATTAGCGATGGAAATTCCTATTTCAAAATTTTTCATCAATTTTAGCGACAGATCTTCCCTATCTAATATAGATAAGGATTTAGCATCGGAATTTCACTAGCTAATTAAAATGAGAGATTATCCGCAGCAAATTTTTTTTCTAAATTTCCTTGCATTGAAAAACGGGAAATATAGCAATGGAATTAGCTACGCAATTAGCGATGGATTTCCCTAGCTAATTAGATCATGACATAATCCGGCACTACTTTTTCGTTGATTTCCCCACAATTAAATGCGGGAAATTTAGCAACAAAATTAGTGAAAAATTCTTTCTAGCTAATTATATCGAGACATTATCATTATATGAATGTTTTTTTCTCTTTTATATTTTTTTTGCAAGTGATTATACCTTTAATGATAATTTTTACAAAATAAATGCATTTAGCTAGAGATTTTTCCCTAGCTTTTGTGCTGGGAATAATTTTCATCGCTAATCTTTAATTATTTTAATTTTTTTATATTATTTATTTTAATTTTTTATGTAATTTTTTATATTAAAGGTATGCCATGACCTATGGTTGAGCAATTATTAAAAGACATTCACCTCATATAATTATTAAAATAGGATATTATTAAAAAAATAATTTCAAAATTATATAAATACAAATAAAAATTTATATTAATAATGATTTAATAAAATATTTTAAAAAGTATACAAATTATTTTTCTGAAATATTTAATTATGATAATTAAATATATTTTTTAAAAAACATTAAATAATTAATTATATAATTATAATCTTTTTGTAAGATATTTTAATTAATAAATGAACATATAAAAAAATTACTACTACTAAAAATGTAAATTATATAATTATATGATTAAATAAATAAAATTATAAAAATATTTGAATTAATGAATAAACAAATAAATATTTATATTATGTAAAATACAAAAATTATTTTAATGATTATAGTAATATTTTTAAAAAATATATACAAAGATTTAAAAATTTAGGAAAAAAAATTCAATTTTTTTTAAATCTTAACGAAAATAAATTGATATATTAAAGATAAATACATATATATTTTAATTACATCAAAAAAATTTTGATGATTATAAAAATAAATATCTCATCGTGGTTATTAGAAGAACACTTCGAGTGTTTTTTTAGGGTTTGAAAAAGAATTATTTAAAATATTACTAATTAAATTTTTTGTCCATAAAATACTTAAATTATTTTTTTTCCATAAAACACTTTTAAAAAGTACTACCAAACTGACCCTAAGTTGATTTTAATTCAAGTTTTTTTTGTCCCTACTCAAATTTATAAGAATTAAACAATTGAGTAAGATCATTATTATTAACTTATAATATTCTATTTTTTATTAAAATAATAAATATAACATTTTTTATTGATCTTCTAAGCTTTAAATAATCTTTAAAATTATATAAATTATAAATTATATCAAATAATATGAAATTTTATTCCTTTATAATTATTTCATATTATATCATAAAAAATAAATTGAATTCTTAAAAATTTATAACCATTAGATATATATATCAAATACTTTATTATTATATATTATTATTGATTTTATTTATGAAATAATATCATTTAAAGTTAAAAAAAATCTATTCCATTTGTTTATTTAAATTATTTAATTTTTATAATTTTAGTTTACTTGTATATTTTTGTCTATTTTTTTAAATAAAAAAAAGAGAAAAATTCAATCACTTAATTCCATGAAAAAAAAATGCTAAGGAATATTCCATCACAAACATTTTTTCTATCTTTTGAAAAGAAAGAGAGGAAAAGCGAAACTGGACTATGTTAGCAGCCAACAAATTCAGACACTTCTTGTTACCAAGTAAAATATCATTGATCTTCTCCTTCAAAATACTATATACATTTCTCTGTCTCTCTCAATTTTATTACCAATGGCAAAGTTTGGTTTATACAGAATACTTGGTTTTTATTTTTTTTATTTTCCTCCAATTTTCTTCTTCTTTCTTCTATTTTCACATCACTTATATGATGTTAACTCCCCGCCAATAATGAAATAGCAAATGGTTAGTGTAAACTTTGTTCTTTAACTATTTAAAAAAATTAAGGTTTTATAGATTTTAAATATAAAATGTACATTTTGTTTTCTACTTTTGTAAATTAAGAAAAAAAATTTATGCTTAATGTTTTCTACTTCTGTAACTTAATTAAAATATTATGTTTAATGTTTTCTCCTTCTATTACTTAATAAAAAAGTATGCTTAATTTTTTCTGCTTCTGTAACTTAAGAAAAAACAAAATCAATGTTTATGGGTTCTATTTTTTTGTCTCCAAAAATATTATAAACATATAACATTATTTATAAACTTGTATACATTTATATAATCATATGACATTATATATAAATGTCTATACTTTAATATATATAAACATATTACATTATATATAAACATTGATATGTTTATATAAACATATATTATTATATATAAATAGTTATACATATGTATAAATGTTTATAAATATTTTACACCATTTACATAAAACTATCCATTTATATAATTTTTTATATAACATTTATATAACATGTAAAATATTTATACATTTTTGTAAACATTTATATAACATATAAATTTTTATATAAATATGAAATATTTATAATGTTTATATAAATGTGATATAGATACTATATAAAATTTATAAAAGTGTTACAAATATATAATTATATATATGTAACATTTATAAAAATATTTTAAACACAACATTATATCTAAACACTTGTATATTTATAAAAGTGTGAATTTTTTTTAATGATTATTCTTTTGAATGTTTAATTGATTTCAAATCACCGGAAAGTGTGCTAGCTCGTAAAGTTGTTTATATATTTATTGTTTAATGCTTACTCTTCATCGCTTATCTTATATGTAGGAGAGTTTGATTTGAGGTAACACTTTCTACCCTTACTCAGCAAAATGAAACTATATCAATTTTTAATGTCTAGTTATTTTACTTCTTCGAACCCTATCATTCATCATGAGTTTGTGTACCATGATCATTGTGACTTACATTTCATTGCTCATTATTTTTCTTACATGAAAACATGATATGAATTCTTTGATCATTGAATTAGAATGTCTTTATCATTCCTGACATGTTAGGATGTTAATGAGAGATTTAGAACAAAGTCGAACTCTGAACCGGCAAGCATGAAAGAGGCTGCAAGAGAGTACAAAAAGATGAGAGGGTTGCCTTTGCACAACTTTCACAGAGTATTGATCTTTAAGTCTACCCTCGAAGCCATACCATAATCACCATACTTGCTAAGCATGGATTTTTTAAGGGCATGACTGTCAATGATAATCACCCCAAATTGTTAAAGCATATGAAAGCTAGGTTGCCTCTTTAAGTGACAAACCTCGCAACTCTCTTGATGCTTCTCAAAGAATAGGCAAAATAGTTGTTTAATTCCTTTATGGTGCTAGTGGAAACACTGACATCAATTCCATGAATATCCAGATGAGTCAACCTCATTCTGATCATCAGCCTTTTTCTATGATAGACTATCTTTGGCTCACCAACTCTCTCTCAATGACAGAACAATCCCAAATTTCTTCAATTTATGATTCATCCTCACTTCCAACATTTGCAAGTCTATGACAAGTCGAAACTACTTCAACTATTGGCAGGCAAACCATTGGAGCAGCTTTCATGTTCAGACAGCTACTTTACTTTCATTAGGTTATGCTGGTAGAAAACAAATGGCTACAAATGAGTACGATAATCTTCCTGACTTTGATTTTGGAACTGCTTATGATACTTCTTTTTCTTCACGAGGCAAAATGTTGAATGCTGTGACTCGATCTCAAGAAATATTCTTGTAGTAAATTTGATAATCGTGATTGTTCATTGACCAAGTCCTTGACACCATTCAAGTCAATGGAAACTCCTCAAAGTGTGCCATATTAATTTTTCTTTGAAAGGTTTCCTCCGCTTGCACTACAAGAAAAATCCCATATGGCTAGAGACAATTCCCTAGCTAAATGAGTATTTTTCGTTGCTAAACGGGATATAGTGATGGATCCCCGATCGATCGATTTCCTATCTAAAGTCCTTCATGCTAAATTTTAGCGATAGAAGTGCCCCTAGCTAAAAAGGTAGCGACAGAAAAATTCCTTGCTAAAAAAGAAAAATTTCATAGCTAAATTAGAAAGATAAATGAGATATTCCATCACTAAACAAAAATAACGACGGATGATTCGTGAGCTAAAGTGCTGGTCTATAAATTTTAGTGACGGATATAATCCCTAGCAAATAAATTTAGCGACGGAATATCCGAAGATAAATTTAATATTTTCCTAGCTAAATTAGCTAGGGAAAATTCCCTAGCTAATTTAGCAAGGGATTTTTCCCTTGCTAATTTATCAAGGGAATTTTCCCTATCCATTTTATTTTCAAAAATAATTTTCAAAGTTAAAAATTTTTAAAATTTTTTAATTAAATAATTTAAAATTATTATATCAAATTGAATAAAAATTGAAACTATAAATAATTTATAATAAACAAAAAATAAAACATTTAAAATCTTTATGTAAATTCAATATTTTATATAACTGAAACAAAAAAATAACAAACTTTTATTTGATCTTATACATCAATGTATCTACCTATAGTACATAAAGTATAATATATCCATTCATTGATGTTGCTTTCTCTCCCTCTGATCCTCCAATCATCATTTTTATACTACGACAAAGCTGTCCGAGTCACGACATGTTATGGCAAGTGAAAAATTTTATCACTTATATAAGCTTTGTATGAGGAACAATGCGGTATCATATCTATAAGAAAATTAAACAACTCAGTCAAATTAACAAAAAAATGTAATGTTTTGATACATATATAATCCTGTAGTATATATGTAAATATATACTAGAATTTCACTCGTATATATATAACTGCAGTATATGTACATATAAATAGTAGTATTATGTGTACATATAAACTAAGTCCAAATAAACTCAGTATATACATACATAAAATACTATAGTATTAAATGTATGTATATACTAACTTTATTCGTACGTATATATATTTTTTGGTGCTGTTGCTGTTGCTCCCGCTGCCACTCCTACCGCTACTATCGTCGCCGCTGTTGTTGCTAATACCACTACTACTATCACCGTTGCCGCCTCCACTTCTACTGCCTCTGCCACAACCGCTGCTACCATCGCCGCCGTTGTCCCTGCCATTGCCACCGCAGCTGCCGCTGCCGCCGTCACTGCCACCACCACTGCCACCGCCACTACCACCGCCGCTTCCACGGCTTACCGCGGCTATCACTGATGATAATAGCTTTTTACATACCTATAATAGGCTAAAACTCTACCCAAATATTTTGGAGAAACACAAACATATTCACAGATATATAAAAATAGTTATTATAGACATGAACAAACAAAAATTACAGTTGAATGTCATACATTTTCAACAAAAATTTAAAAAAATAATTTAATATTTTAAAATTAAATTTAATAAAAATAGAAACTATAAATGAAAAATTTAAATTAAAAAAAAATAATTCAATAACTTATTCTAATACAATATTTAAATAACTAAAATAATAAAATAATAAAATTATATTACATCTTATTAATCAATGTATCTGCAAACTGTGCATAAAGTCTAATTTATCAATGCATTGATTTTGCTTTCTCTCCCACTGCTCCTCTGATCACTAACTTTTAGCTGTGAAAATGGTGTCCGAGTCACGGTGCTTCATGTTTGTTGAAATATTTCTTTGCTTATACAAGATTCGTATAGGAAACAATGTGGTACCATATCTATACGTAATTTAAACCACCAAATCAAATAAAAATAAATAAATAAAACTATGTTTTGATAGATATATATTGCTGCAGTAAATATGTACATATATTCTAGTATTTCACTCGTACATATATTACTACAGTATATGTACATATAAACTATAATATTATGTGTACATATATATTGAGTGCATATATATACTCAGTATATATGTACATAAAATACTGTAGTATTATATGTACCTATTTACTGACTATATACGTATGTATATACCGCATTTGTTGCCGCTACTCTCGCTACCGGTGCCACTCCTATAGCTGCTGATGCTACTTCTGTTGCTACTACTACTTCGACCATTGCCGGTGCTGCCATTGCTACAACCGCTGCTGCTACCATAGCTACTAGCGCTGCCAGTGCTGCCACTACTGCCGCTGTAGCCACTGACGCTGCCGGCCGCTGCTGCCACCACCGCCGTCGCCGCCGCTGCTGCCACCACCGTCGTCGCCGCCGCTGCCACTACAACTACCATTGCAGCTACTGTAGATGATGCTGCTACTACCACTACTTCCACTGTAGCTTCTATAGCTGATGCTGCTGCTGCCACTACTGCCGCTTCGGCCGTTGCTGCCATAGAGGCTGATGCGGCCGCTGATATTGCATTTGCCGCTACTGTTAATGCTGCCACTACAGTTGCCATTGCCACTTTCACTGCCGTTGCTGCCACTTCCGCCACCGCTGCTACCAATGCTGCTGATGAATATAGGCTTTTACATACCTATAATAGGCTAAAACTCTACCCAAAAAATTCAGAGAAATAAAAACATATTTACAGATATATTAAAACAAATATTATATGCATGAACAAACACAAATTAAAGATGATTTTCATATAGCTTCAACAAAAATCCAAAAGATGTCTGGCAATTATGTTTAGAGATAAAGAGACTGCAAAAATAAAATATTTTTAGAATAATAAAGATAAGATAAGCTAGCCCTCTTTTTGATAAATCTGAAATCGGTAAATATGGGACTCATGCATTGGAAGGACCGTGGTAATGTCTGAATGCTTTAAATCAAGATTTTTTCTTTTCTCTCACATAATGTGTCATGCAAAGATTCATAATTTGTTTTATTGGAAAAGAAAAAAACAAAACCAGAATAAAAAAAATTGAAACTTACAAAAAAATATGATAATTATTTGTTACACAGACATAAATAAATAATAGTTCAGAAATAATATTCATACTCAATCATCCTCATAATATGTAGGGAATGCTTGCCTCTCCTGTGAGGATTCAATGCTGTATCTTAGAATGCTCTCTGATGCACCAATGCCGCTAACTTTGACTCCATATAGGACATCTGCTACTGCATTGCTTTTTTAATTTCTTTAATTTCTTGCATTTCTTCCATCAAATTAGTTATCTACTCATCCTTCTTTTTCATTTTGGTCTCCATATCTACTATACATTCATTTGTTTCCAATGCTTGTTGTTTGATCGCCTTATCCACTATTGCTGAGACATATGAATTAGAAGTATAACTGCTACAACAAAATGCCACTCCCTTAGAGCCAATTCCGTACACTTGATGCTTCTTTCTACCATCACATGACCTTCAAAATTCTGCCGCACATTTCTATTCTTTGTATTGACATTATCATCAAAATAATAAGAACAAAATGATGATGCTTCTTCTACCAGATATACATTGCAAATTGAACCTTCACCTTTTGCCTTGTTTCTAACATTCAATTTCAACTTACCAAGTTACCTACAACCACAATGTTAGGTTTCAATTTGATTAAATTACATGATTACTTAAAATACAGAATAATAAAACACAACAAATTATATGTATTTACCATTCAAAAGGATACATCCACCTGAATTGCACTGGCCCTGCAATCCTTGCTTCATATGCCAAATGGACCAGAAAATGCTCCATTGATTCAAAAAAACTCAATGGGAATATCCATTCAAGCTTTCAAATAATAAGTAGAATATCATTTTCCATCCTCACCATGTCATCTATTTTGATTGTGGTTGCAGTTAGCTATTTGAATAACAAACTTAGTTCTGTAAGGACCTTCCAAACACTTAGTGGAAGTAATTCACAAAAGACAATTGGTATTAATCTCTACATAAATACATGACAGGCATGACCTTTCATTCCAAATAACTTAAGATTATTCATATCCATGCATCTACCCAATTTTGACACATCCATCAGGGAATTTCAAAATTCTAGCTCATTCATACAATATCTATCTTGCCTTCTTATCAAGTGTGTAGCAAGCTTTAGGAAATTTTCCTATTTCTTCATTCAGTTTCAATTCTGGACGCTGACAGTAATTATTCAGCTTTTGTCTTGATTTTAAAGTGTGTTTTGTCAATCCGTCTACATTAAGGATAGTGTTGAAAATATTGTCAAATATATTTTTTTTCAATATGCAAAAAATCTAAGTTATGACGAATTAAATTGGACTTCCAATAGGGCAAGTCCCAAAATATACTACATTTCCTCCCGCCAAATAATTTGCCTATTGGTCCATTACTTTCAGTAGCATCCTTTTCAGTTACCTTCTTCAAACAAAAACTATGAATCATAGTAATAAGTTCATCTCCAGAATGAACTACTGGTGCAACTTTCATCACAGTTTTATTTTTTCGAAATGCAGTTCTATTTCTTCTAAATGGATGATTCGTAGGTAGAAACTTACAATGGGTTTCAAACCATGACTGTTTACCACTAAATTTGAAGGTAAATGCATCAGAATTTGTCAGGCAATATGAGCATGTGAATCGTCCTACAGTACTCTAGTCAGGCAACATTGAATATGCAGGGAAGTCACTTATCGTCCACATAAGGGCAGCCCCCATAATGAAATTTTGCTTCTTTGAGATATTATATGTATTCACGCCAACATCCCATAAATGATTTAACTCTGCAATATATGGCTATAAGAAAACATCAAGCATGTCACATTTCGACTTTCTGCTGCAAAATCTTGATGTATATAATTAAAATGCTTCCAAGCATGTGAATCTGGTGGATGATGCATTACCCTTTCTTCAATCTCATGCTCAGAATGCCACCTCATATCATTTGTTGTAGCATTTTATGCATATAGACTTTGTACTCGAGGAATTAATGTATAATAATACATCTTCTTAAAGACAACCTTCAATTTTTTTCGCGTTTCTACAATACGTGGTGCCTTCCTAAATCGAGGATGGTCACAAAACATACAGCTAATTAAATCACTATCACCACCCCAATATAACATGTATCTATTTAAACAACAATCAATTTTTTCCATTGGTAGACCCATTCCTCGTAGTAACTTCTTAGTGTTGTAAAAGTTGTTAGTGATCAAATTATTATCCAGAAAAATCTCATTCATCAGTTCTGTCACCTGATCAAATAATTTCTCAAATATATGATTTTCTGACTTAATGCTCATTAGTCGAGCCACAAGTGACAATGGTGAATGTGTTTTTCAACCAGGCTACAACTCTTTATCTATAGCTTTAAGCATTTCATAAAATTACTGAGCTTCGAGATTAGGTGGTTCATCGATGTAATCCATATTGAAGTCAGCACCAGTAGCTTCCATGATCATTCTATGGTATGTGTTTGATGAATCTTCACTATAAGCAAACGATTATAATGCTCTCATTTTGGTCAATATTCAAAGTCATTGTACTTTCCTTATGATAAATTCAAACAAAATAATTTGACACAAAGCCATATTTTCCTAAATGATATCTTATGGTGTTTTCATCACGAAAAGAGATATTCTGACAATTTTGATGATTACATGGACACTTTTTTTTCTCCATCCATCAATCTCGATTGACTACTTGCAAAATTGATGAAAGTTTCATGCCTGGTCAAAAAATATTCATTCAAAATACTTTAATAACCCTTCTATACATCCACTAACGATCTGAACTCATTTTGCCATGTTTTATTTACAAAAAAATGCCCAATCATTATTATAAATAAAACATTCTATTAATTCAAAATATACAAATAATAAAATAAAATAACTTACAGAGGAATATTCAAAATTTAAATATCATGAATATCGAGGCAATGCGTTTGCAGAATCTACATTAATAGATAACGTAAATTTTAGTACGATAAAGATTAATAGATATCATAGGTATACTAGATAAACGGTGAAAATTATGATAATGCACAAGAAATGAAAGCAAAAAAAAGACATTTAATGTATGGAGGAGAAGTGGGAGAGAGAGAGAAAGAGACATAGAGAGTGCAGTGTTAGAATAAAAAATTATATAAAAAAAAATAATATTTCTTCTATATAAACCTATCAAATATTATATCTTTTATCATAAATAAGTTCATATTTGAGCCTGAGGTCCAAGGGCTAGGTTTAGGTAAGAGTACGACCCTTATTTGTAATATACCATATATGAGCCTGATCAATGGACATTCTAATGCTATGTGCTTACATATTGTTGATATTATATCTTTAGCCATTTTATTTCAAGTAGGTGCAACAAAATAGTATTATCTCATATATAATTATATGTTAGGATACATATAGTAAATGTAGTTATAAATAGTTACATTTAGTTTAACATATAATTATATATAGATATATGCATACAAGTAGCTATAAGTAAATATAAATAAATGTATGCAAAGTTATAAATATTTATATAGATTTACATATATGTATACATATATGTATCCATAATTAAAAATAAAGTTTTATTTTATTATATAGAGTTATTTATAGTTATAAGAATATTTATATAATGTCATACACATATAGTTAAACATTGTGTTGTATGTTTTTATACATATAATTATAAATATTGTTACATTTAGTTATAGATATAGTTACACATATAGTTAAACTTATATTTATGCATGTATGTATATATATTTGTTCATATAATTTCATATATTTATACATTTAGTTATATATAGGTATGGATATACTAAAATAAAGTTTTTATACTATTATATAAAAATGTATATTAAATATATGTTGTTAATTATATATTTAAATATAGGTTATACATTAATAATATAAAATTATGTATAGTTATATGTTATTATACATATAATATATATAGTTATAAAAAATTATATATCGTTAAACATTTAGTTATATATATATATTCATATGAGAAGTTATATTTAGTTATACATGAATATATACAAAGATATAAACAAGTATATATATTTACATATATGTATACATACATGTGGTTAAACATATAGCTACACATATAGTTAAACTTATATCTATACATGTAGGTGTATATATATATATATTTATATAATTTTATATATCTATACCTATAGTTATGAATATGTATAGATATAGTAAAATACATTTTTGAAAACTAATATATACAAATGTATATTAAATATAAGTAGTAAATTATATATTTAAATATAGTTATGTATAAAACTTTTATAGTAATACATATGATAAGATACAATTATTTATAGATATATGTTATTATACATATAGTATATATCACTATATATATTTTTATATAGTTAAACATATAGTTATATGTAGATATATTCATACAAATAATTATAAATAAATATATAAAGTTATAAATAAATATATAGATTTACATATATGTATACATACTTACAAATATAGTTATATTTAATTATATAGAGTGTTTAATAGTTATACAATTATATATATATAGTTTTACAAATATTTATATATAGTCATACAACTTCAATAAATATCTAAAATATGGCCAGCAATGATGTTTAGAGAGAGAGAGAGAGAGAAGAAATACTATATTTCTATAATTTTCCACATGAGCATTAAATTACATTCAATGGCCATTTACTACTGCTTCTATAGTGAAAAGATATTCTGCTAAAGCATCATAAATTTCTTTCATATATCTAGATGTCCATATATATATATATATATATATATATATATAGAAAAAAAATGAAGATTAATACATGAAAATGAAAAAAAAATGAAAAAAAAAATAATACTCAATAATAATAATATATAACTAAAACTCATGCCTTTACATAATGAATACAAATGATTGATGAAACTTTACATATCGAGTATTCCCATAAAAAATAATACAACTGAATAAAATAAATAAAAACTCGCAATAATATAATATTATGAATAAAAATAATAAAATGACATTATCATTTATTAAATAAAATAAAAATTCACTTATAAATACAAAAAAAAAACTATTAATACTTTTAATCTATATGAATCATCTCATCTCAGTTTCTCAAGATAAAAAAATATAAAAAAACAATATAATTCTCAATAATTTTGAAATGTTTATTTTTATTTACAACTTATTAATGTTCCTTATAATTCATTTTGCTGTATTTTTTTGATATGTTACTTTTTTTTATTATATTGTATTGATGTTATTGAAATTATAATAATTTATATTTATTTTATTAAGATATGAAATAATATTTAATAATATATGTTATGGACTAAAAATTAATTAGTAAATATGTTTATATCATAATAAACTATAAAAGAGTACTCACTTAAAAGAGTACTCACATATATTCGCTAGTACTATAAATTAATGTTTCATTAATAATAAATACATTTCCATAATACTTCTCATATTTTCTTATATTATTTATTACTATTTATTACAAGATACATCGGCCACAAATTTTGTGAAACATGAAACTTAGATTCAAGCTTGTAGGTTATAACTAATAGTTATGGTACTCAACTAATAGCTACAACGTTCAACTAATAATTACTCCTCATATTTATTAATTTTTTAAATTGTTTAAAATAAACATATTGGAGCACAGAAAAATTACCGTGTGTAAAAAGATGATGTTATTAAGATGGTAGGATAAAGGGTGTCCTAACGAATGTTGTCATAAAGAGAATACGCTTGTATGGCATGAAATTCATCAACGTTACAAAGATACCCAAACTCTTCATAATAAACATTTGTTAATGGTATAAATTATAGTTAATATAAATTTGGTAGAAGTTGAATTGTTAGAGTAATAATAAACTACATAGTTATGGCTGAAATCATAAATCTAAGTTGATAAAACATTATTTGGTAGAAAAAAATCTATTGTGTTGCATGACATTGTGTAGATTATAAATATTAAAAATTTCTAAATATTTTTAATAGTTTTATATCCTCTATCTAAATCAAAAATGTTATAAAATAAAATATTATACTTTTTTTATCTACCTACCATTCTCCAAAACTCAACCAAAAATTTTTATTTGGCTCGTATATAAGCTATGAGGCTTCATGATTAGAATAGGTAAAACTCACGTCCCAACATCTGAACAACATGATAAATGATAGCACCATGGAAAACATATCAAACATCTACGAGGATCGGTCTCATATTTTTAGTGTTAGAGTATTCATCATCTTTTACTGATCAGTCTACCATGTTGTTGGTTCGGATTTTTATTGCCATGCTATTTGTTTTTAAAAATATTATTCTTGATAGTAATTATGTACAAAAAAGTTTCGTTCATATATTTTATACTATCTTAGCTTGAGTATCCATGACACAATGCTATATGTTTATCTTATTATATCAGTATGAAATCATTATTTTAATATTACTAAACTTGATTCAACAAGTCCACTCATCACTAACACAAGAGAGATAACAAGGAATCACACACTAAGAGACTTCTTTTGAAGGAATATTGAAATTATTAGAAATATATGTGTTTTATTTCAAGAAACATAAATATGAAGTAATTATGTTTGAGATAATTTTGAGATAAATTTAATTTACAAAATGTTAGATACATGATAAATATAAATCTTTATACACACACACACACACACACACACACACACCATGATAATCTTTGTTAAAGATAAGTGCAACCATAAGAATATAAATGAATCATGTAGGAAAATGACAATAATGTCTGAAAAAATTAATAAGAATAATTATTTTTATATCATATGTTGACTTACAAGCTTATCACATGCTTACTTGCATGAATATAATGTGTTAGCATGTATGATTTCCATGTCTTGGCTTACATGAGTGATAAGTATTGATTATGTGCTTACTATGTGTTCTCGTGCATTAAAGCCAAGTGCTTGAAAGTGTGCTTGTTATATAATGATGTGTGTACTTGCCAAGGATTGAGTTGACATGTGAAAGCTATGTTGTGGCTTACTAAATGTTGCATCAAAAATTAAAATACCTGAAATCTTGCCTATAAATAAATGTGATTTAGGATTCCTAGGACACAATAATACATATCATGAGAACATTTCAAAGTGAATTGAGAAACTTTTGATCAATTATTTTCAATTACATGGGTGAATATTAGTGTGTTTTCTAGAAGTTGGTTGAATAGTTCAAACTGATTCAATCGAGTATAATCAATTTAATTTAATTTAACATGTTAAACTATTATTTTATTTATTTTATTTATTTTATGTATTTTATTTATTTTATTTATTTTATTTATTTTCTTTATTTTCTTTATTTTCTTTATTTTCTTTATTTTCTTTATTTTATTTATTTTATTTATTTAATTTATTTAATTTATTTTATTTATTTTAATTAGTTTATTTATTTTATTTATTTTATTTATTTTATTTATTTTATTTATTTTATTTATTTTATTTATTTTATTTATTTTATTTATTTTATTTATTTTATTTATTTATTTTATTTATTTTATTTATTTTATTTATTTTATATTTTTTATATTTTTTATATTTTTTATTTATTATATTATATTTAATATTAATTTATTTTTGAATTCAATCATTGCTCATTTTTGAATATTTTTGTAGATATCAAGTCGACATACCTAAGTATGTATACTAGTCATGTATAAAATACACATGCATATTGATGTATTCTATTTTTGTAGATATCAAGTCGGCATACCTAAGTATGTATACTAGTTTTGTATAAAATACACATGAATATTGATGTATACTATTTGTGTAGATATAAATTTGGCAAACCTAAGTATATATACTATTTATATATTGAGGAGGAATGAGGATGAATTTGGAAACAAAAACAGTATCCAAGCATTATATTATGATATGTATGGTGATTAAAGAAGAAATTCAAAAATGACAATGCATAATTGATGTACGCATCAGAATAAAAACAATATCCAAGCATAATAATCCACACAATGACAACGCATTATATCACAAATGCATTAAGCATTTATACGTATAAGTTTTGATACATTATCCAAGCATACCATATGGTGATTAAAGAAGAAATTCTGAAACAAAAAAAATAGAATAAAAATGCATACTCAACGATTAAGCAATCCAATGATAATTGATGAACGTACTTCAGATCAATAACAAATTAAAACTTAAACCTCGAATGAATTTTTGTTTAATCGGCATCGAGAGATAATGAAATAATGAGGAAGAATTTGGCTCTGTTAGAGATGCGTCAAGTCGAGAGAGAGAATGTATATTTTAAGATAATATTTATATTTTTAATTATTAAAACATTAAATAAACAATATATGTATAAAATAAAAAAATACTTTTTAGTTTTATTTACTATCAAAATTTTTTCAACAAAATTACTGTGCGTGTAGCAAGGTACAAATGAAAAAATAAATACCTTACAATTTTTTATTATAATATTAATTAAATAATAAATATATAAAGAATAAAAAAAACATGGTTTGCATTAAAAAAATATCAAATAGGTATGAAATTAACAAACTTCATATAATAAGACATGAATGAAAAGATGATTTGTCTTCTAGACACTCACCTAAAACTTATGAAATACTTTAATGTTAAAAAATCTATAAAAATTTATATTTTATGGTTATAAATTTTTAAGAATTCATATTTATTTTTACAAAGATATTATAAAATAAAAAATTAATGTTTAAAGATAATTATAAAAATATTACTCAATTGTTTTATTTTTATAAATTTTAGTAGGATTAAACATCTATATATTTATTTATAATTATTATTTTATTTTCTTTTAACTTTATTGAAAAAAATTATATTTTTATTATATTTCAAGATTTTCAAGATTTGTATTATTTATTTTTTTAAAAGTTATCTATAATCATAAAATTTTTTTAATACTTATAATAATATTAATATTTACTAGTTTATTCATCAATTCAGATATTTATGAAAATATTTTTTATTTTATCGAATTAATACATTGAATTAATATTACTAGTTTATTTTATTTTTGAAAATATTTTTGAAAATTTTATTTTATTTTTGAAAATTTTATTTTATTTTTGAAAATATTTTTTTAATACATTGAATTAATTTACATTTAAATTAGTATAAATTTTAATGTATGTTAATTTAATTTTTAAATTATCGAAAAAATTATTATACTTAATGAATTAATTATTTAATGTTACTTTAATTTAAATTTTTTAATTTCTTAAATAAAAATTTTTAAAATTGTTTGTATAATTTTTAAAAAAATTAATACATCATAAAAATAGTTATTTTAGTCCTTATTAATATAATTCTTTTTTGTATTTTTATATATTTTAAATTAATTATTTATAATATCAATTTTTTTTATTTTACGAGGAGAATGTATGTTTCAAGGATTGCTCATCTATAGACTAATAACATAAATTTAATAAACAAAATTAAATAAAATTTTAATACAAATAATAAATAAAAAAATTATATAATTAAATAATGGCTTGGGAAATACCATTGCTAAATTCATAGCTAAATTATGAATTTAATTATCTAGAGAAATTCCATTCCTAAATCCATCGCAAAATTAAGGATTTTATTTTCTACTGAAATTCCATCACTAATTTATTAATTTTATTAGGTAGGGATATTTGCTCGCTAAATCAGTAGCTAAAATATAAATTTTATTACCTAGGGATAGTCTGACACTAAATCCATCGTTAAATCATGGATAAAATAGAAAAGGAGAAATCGTTCACTAAATCCTTTGCTAAATCATGGATTATATTAGCAAGAGAAAATCCGTCACTAAATCCATCGCCAAATCATGGATTTTATTAGCACGGAAAAATCCGTCGATAAATCTGTCACTAAATCATAGATTTTATTAGCAAGAGAAAATCCGTCACTAAATCAATCTCTAAATAATGGATTTTATTAATAAGGGAAAATCCATTACTAAATCTGTAGCTAAATTATGGATTTGATTAGCAAAGAAAAATCCGTCACTAAATCCTTCGCTAAATCATGGATTTTATTAGCGAGGTAAAATCCGTCACTAAATCATGGATTTTATTAGCAAGGGAAAATCCATCGCTAAATCATGGATTTTATTAGCAAGGGAAAATCCGTCGCTAAATCATGGATTTTATTAGTAAGAGAAAATCCTTTGCTAATTCCGTTGCTAAAAATTAGCTAGGGAAAATTCGTCGCTAAGGTATCAAGTCCCAAACGGACTCTTACATGTTAAAAGTCTCATACAATATTTACACTGTGTCATTTCTTGTTCCTCACCCCTAACATTTTTTTTTGTTTTATTATATTAAAATGAGTCCAAACTACATAAGTCCTCCTAGTTTTTTGTTTTTTAGAAGTTTGGGTTGAGACGATTGGAGAAACCAAAGTTTCAGCAGCCTCAGACCTTTGTGTAATATTTTCATTTTCTAAATCTAAATATGTTTCATTAGTATTTGTCATTTTTAGGATTTTTGTTATTCAGAATAGTTATTTCGAGAATATAAGATTGATTTTAATATTTTCTATTTTTGGTCTAGAGAGCGAAACTAGAGAGAGAGAGAGAGTTAAAAAAACTTAAAATAAATTACCCAGTAAAAGCAGTGAGGTCGTTCACAGTGCATGGTACACTACAGTCAAGCTCAAAGTTCAAAATTCAAGTTGAGATTCCCGAAAATCCAAGCCGAATGCAGAAATCTCGAGTCTCGAGAGAGAGGAGCAAAATTTTTGAGAGAGAAAATGAGTGATTTGAGAGAAAATATGTTTATGAAAAACATAAATGTTAAAGAGAGGGGGGGGGGGGGGTGAAATTTATAGATTAAAGAAAATATTTTTTTTTAAAAAAAGTTATTTTATTTGTATTTTTTTGATTTTTTAGGGGGTAGAATCATGAGGGCCGTTGGATTCTACCACCTAGCCGTTGGAGGCAAGATCCAATGGTTGAAATTTAATTTTTTTATTAATTTGTTTTCTTATTGGGGGGGGGATTGGGTTGGTTCGGGCCTCGTGGGACAGTGGGTCGGGCCCAATCAGACCCGACCCGCTGTCTTTTCTGCGGGGGGGTGAAGCAAGGGGGTCAGGCTCGGGGGACACCCGACACGGGACAAACCCGTGCCGGTGTGCCGTGCCACGGGCACCGATCCGTGCCGGGTTAGGCACGGCACGGGTCAGGTAGGGCACGGGCACGGGCACGGCACGGGACAGGCACGGCCGGGACACGGGCCCAGGCACGGGATTTTCCTATGTCGGACCAGCCCAGGCATGGCCGAACCATATCGTGCCTCGTGCCAGGCCAGGCCGTCCCAGCCCGGTTGACACCTCTAGGTAGAGGTGGACGTGGATGTAGTAATGGACCAAATTCATCTAGTATTTTACACAATGTAGCAAATTTAGTACCATCTCATACCTACCATATCCAGACTTCAACATCACAATCACCATCTCCATTTCCATCACCATCATCATCATTAAACTTTTACTATCAGCTTTATCATATATAAGCTCACCACCCATTTTCCTTCCTGCACACACTTTTTGTACATTACCATCTTCTACATCACATTTTACACCAATAGTTCCCCCATTTACAAAACCATCGACATCATCAAATATTGTGCCTTCCTCTACATTCAGTGCTAAGTTAGTAATTGAGATTGTGGATTGGTGGTATAAGAAAAATATAAATATTATTTGAATAAAAAATTATGATGTTTCTGTTAGTGGTTTTTTTATATATAGTTATGATTTGATTTTTTGAAATGTTATTTATTTATTTTTATAGTTTTATTTTATCTAACAAGTGTTCGGCTATAATTAAAAAGTCTTTCAAGAAAAAGATTAATTCTAAAGTATTCTCGTTGAAGAAAGTTTCTGAATTGACAAAAAGAGTCTAATTTTAATGACTTTCAAGCAAATATAATGAAATAAAAGCATTGAAAATTAATTATCTAATTAGTTAACTATTATGTTAGTTATTATTCAAGTAGTAAATAATTATGTTCTTGTAATTAATATAAATTCTTTTGTGATTTATATATATATAGAATCTTTGCACATGGCTACCCAAATTTAATGGAAAGATAGTGTCATTGTGTGAGAGCAAAGATGCTGAATGAGATTCTGATTTTGTCCATAAATTGAAGAATATAAAGAAAAACCGGATTTTATATCCAAGGATGATTGGCCCAAGTTGTTTAAGTATTGGGAGGAGCCAGATGTGAAGAAAAAATCAGAGATTTCCAGTAAATATCGATGAACTGAGATAGCCAGACTAGGTACAGAAATGTCTCACCACACAGGAGGATCAAAGTCAAGCATTGAGCATGCTCGAGATTTGGTACGATTTTAAAATTTTAAACATTTATATATATAGTGGTTTTTCTAATAGTCTACATAAATAAAATCTATGCGTGGTTTTTTAATATTGTTAAAATGTTTTATAATTTGTTATTTTATGACTTAATAAATACATACTCTAGGCAAAAAAATTTGATCGATATCTAAATTTTTTTGAGATTTTCAGAAAGATACATGTGAAGAAATTAGATGGTCAGTTTGTTGACAACAAGTCTCCAATGATTACTATAAGAATCTATTATATTAATAAATTTTTTATAGTACTCCAGTGAATTTTGAAAGTTTTTTGAATGCAAAATATTAAATTTATTTTATGTATATCTATAAAATAAATTTTTTCTATTTTATCATAAGAACTAATTGAGGAATGTGTGACAGCTGCTTCTCAACAAGTTGAGGGTTCTATCGATCTTCAACCAATTGACTATGATCCTATCTATTTGTAGACCATAAGAGGTCATAAGAAGAATTGGAGTGTATGGCATCAGCACGAAGGGAGTGGCATTTTATTGTAGCAGTCGTGCTTCTAATTTATCTATCACAGCAATGGTGGATGATGTGATCAAACAAAAAGTAATGGAAACAAATGAATGTTTTGAAGTTATGGAGACCAAAATGAAAGAGAATGATGAGTAGATATCTCATTTGAAGGAAGAAATGCAGAAAATAAAAGAAGAGAATGATGAGAAGATTACTCATTTGAAAGAAGACATGTAGAAAATGAAAGAAGAGAAGGATAAGCAGATTACTCATTTGAATGAAAAAAAAAAAGAAATTAAAGAAATGAATGATGAGATGAAAAGAAAAGAAACTAAGAATTTAATACAATCGTAGATAATATGGGGTCATAGTTAGCAGCATTTACAAGAGAAATAACATTCTGAGATTCAACTGCAAAATCTCGTAAGAGAGGCTAACACACATTCAATAATTAATTATGAGAATGATTTTGTTTTATAATTATTTTTGAACTATTTTTGATTTTTGTCTATGTGTAGCAAAACAAGATGATATATTTTTTGAGGTATCAATTTTTTTTATTCTAGTTTTGTTCTTTGCTTTTCCAATTAACCTAATAATGAATCTTTGCTATACATCTTATGTGAGATGCATGAAAAAATTTTGATTCAAAGCCTTCAGACATTGTCATGGTCCTTCCTATGCATGGGTCCCATCTTTGGCTATCTCTGTTGGATCAAAAGGAGGCCAAGCTTCTATTATCTTCATTATTCCTGAAGGATTTTATTTTTGAACACACACTCTCTCTCTAAACATCATTTCTACACATCTTTTAGATATTTTCTGAAATTGTATGACTATCAACTTAGATTTTTGTTTGTTCATATCTATAATTACTATTTTTATATATCTATGAATATGTTTGAGTGTACTCAAATATTTTTGATAGAGTTTTAGCCTATTATAGGTATGTAAAAGGCTTGGCTGGTCCTCTTGGTGTTAGGAATAGTACGTTAGTTTCTGAAGTTGTGAGTTGAACAAAAATTTTAGACCCACCCAGATGCAAGTTTGTTCTTGACACTTTTATTTCGTGTAGTTCTACTTTGTCGTTGTTCAGATCTGTGACTACTTATTATCGGTCATTTTATGAATTAAACTATTGAAATGTTAATAGCCATTATGATTGCTAATGAAATTCAATTAAATGTGTTCATTTTGTTTGTTTTCCTTCTCTTGCAATTTCGTAGTTTCATGGATGACGATGTCTTTCTTACCAGGAAGTGATCTTAACAATTTAACGGTTAATGCCAACAATTCATTCAATCCCCACGAATGCATTGTCTCCAACACTTCTCTTGCATTACAATACATGAGAGATGGGTGGATAAACTAGAAAGATTAGCCCTTGAAGTTTTGTGCCTTCTTTATGAAGTATAAATGGGATAATACTAATTTGTTGCAATTTTGTGTCATCTGAGGCTATGTGATTATATCTATGTGTGTATATATGTTTGTATATACTATAGTATATATGTACATATATACTCAGTATCATATATACTACAGTACATATGTACATATATACTCAGTATCATATATACTACAGTTTATATGTACATATGTACTCAGTATCATATGTACTTAGTATATTTGTAGATTTAATAAGTATATATGTACATAAAATAGTGCAATATATATTACATATAGACTGCACTAATATACGTACATATATACTATAGTATATATGTATGTATATACTAAATTTGATGCCATGATCTCTAATAAATTTGACTAGTTTTTTAATTCCATCTAAATTTGATGCTTGCATGATGATGCCACAAGAGAAAACTAACAAAGTAGATTAAAAAGTTAATGATGAAGGGACTGATTGACCTAGAAAAAATTGATTCCTTCTCTTTGTTTCTTGAAAGTAGAGTTGTTTCCTTTTGCTTGTACAAGGATTTTGAAATAATTCTAGAAAATACTTATGGCATGTGTAATTTGTGAGTTCTACTTTTCTTTTCTTTTTAGATACTATTTTTAAGATTCTTATCTCTGCTAATAACTCCTTTTTTTTCCCTTGCAATTTTGTAGGATTTTGAAGCCTTAACTCCAAATATTCTTGCAAGAATGATCGAAACTATGGAAAGCAGTGGTCTAGTTATTTTACTTCTTCGAACCCTACCATCACTCATGAGTTTGTGTACTATGGTAATGTTGAGTTACATTTCATTACTCATTATTTACTTACACGAAAACATGATATGCATTCTTTGATCATTGAATTAGAATGTCTCTGTTGTACCAGACATGTTAGGATGTTAATGAGAGATTTAGAAAAGAATCGCACTCTGAAATAGTTTCTCAGTTCAATGAGAGGTTCCTCTTATATGTGCGAATAAGAGAAATGCTAGTATATCTCTTATATGTACATACAGATTATATATGTTCATATATACTATATACTGTAGTATATACGTACCTATATAATATAGTATATATGTACTTATATACTACAATTATATGTACTTATATACTATAGTATATACATACGTATATAATGTAGTATATACATACGTATATAGTATAGTATAATGTACATATATACTAAGTATATCTACATATATATTATAGTACATGTACATATAATACTACAAAATTATATGTACATATATACTACAGTAATATATGTAACTAGTGAAATGCTAGTATATATGTACATATACACTCTAGTATAAATGTACATATATACTACATTATTATATTTTAATCAAAATAGAACTTTTTTATTTATTATTTGAATTGATTGATTGGTTTAATTTTAGAATTGATATGATACTACAATGTTCCCTATACGAAGCTTGTAGAAGTGAATGGATTTTTCAAAAGACAAACGCCCCACGACTAGGATAACTTTGTCGCATCAGAAAAATGGTGATCAAAGGAGATGGGGGAGAAAAAGGAACATCAATTTCACAGATAGATTATACTTTATGCAATGTCATTAAATACATTGATGAAAAATGTTTAATAAAATTTTATTATATTTTTGTTTTAACTATGCAAAACAAGGGTTGCATAGAATGTATTTATTCAAAATTAATATGCAAAAAATATTTTCATCATCCTGTGTTGCACATGAGCATGGTAGACTGCTCCATTTTTCTATGTTCAAGTTTCTTATTCTTTTGTTGATGGTTACCATTACTGACGATCTATCTCTATTTCATCTGTCAGTTCTTTTGTTAGCTTGTCAGCTCCATCATGGTGGGGCAAAGCAACACACTTATAGACCATGGGACAGAGAGAGAGTTCTAGTTACGGGGAGGCAAGATCCAAACTTTGATGCGCCAAGCCTGGCTCGTGGCTTGTCTTCCAGGTTTTCCTCTAAGAGTTTTCAGAGATATTTTTCTAAATTTAAATAATATTTGCATTTCTTATTTATATTGATAGTGAAGTTTTGTGCCATCTTTGTGAAGTATAAATGGGGTAATACTAATTTGTTGTAGTTGTGTCATCTGAGGCTATGTGATTATATATATATACATATAATATTGCAGTATATACTTACATATATACTATAGTACATATGTAATATATATTGAGTATATATATATATGCATATACTAAGTATATATCTACGAAATATACCAAGTACATATGTATGTATTTACTTAGTATATATGTACATATATACTGAGTATATATGCACATAATACTATAGTATATATGTACATATATACCCAGTTTAAATGTACATATAATACTATAATATATATGTACATATACTATAGTAATTTATCTAACTAGTGAAATGGTAGTATATACGTATATATACACTTAGTATAAATGTACATATATACTACAATATTATATATTTATCTGGACATAACTTTTTTTATTTATTTATTTTGATTTGATTGACAAGTTTAAATTTCATACAGATATGGTACCGCAATGTTCCTCATATGAAGCTTGTATAAGTGAAGGGATTTTTCACTAGACATGATGCACCATGACTAGGATAGCTTTGTCGGAATAGAAAGATGATGACCAGAATAGCTGGGGGAGAGAAAGCAATGTCAATTTCATGGATAGATTAAACTTTATATACTATCATTAGATAAATTGATAAATAAGATATAATAAAATTTAGTTATATTTTTGTTTTAACTATGTAAAATATTAGATTAGAATAATATATTAACTGATTTTAATTTTTGTTAATTATCAATTTATCATTTATAGTTTTTGTTTTTACTGAGTTTAATATAAAAACATGAAATAATTTAATTAAATTTATTGAAAAAAAAATAAAATAGTGAAAATAGTTTTTTGAATGAAAATAGCTAGGGAATTTTCCCTTGGTAATTTAGCTAGAAAATTTTCTCTTGGTAATTTAGCTAGGGATTTTTCTTTTGCTTATTTAGGTAGGAAATTTTATGAAGCTTCAAATTAAGGTAAAAATTAGATAGGGAAATTATTAATTTAGCTAAGGTATTTTCTATCGCTAAAATTTTTTAGCTAGGGACTCTTTCCCTCGTTATTTTTTAGCAACGAGCACTTCAGCTTGGGAAATGTTCCATAATTATTCCATCATTATATCTACTTTAGCGATAAAAATAACCCATTGTGCTAGGAAAAATTCCCATGCTTTTTGGGATTTTTATTGTAGTGGTCTATCAAAACTATAGTATTTTATGTATGTATATTCTGAGTATATATGTACTCAATATATATGTACGCATAATACTATAGTTTATATGCACATATACTATAGTAATATGTGTACGAGTGAAATGCTTGTATATATGTACATATTTACTGTAGTAATGTATATTTATCAAAACATAGTTTTTTTTTAATTTAATTTGATTTTATTGAATGGTATAAATTTTTTATAGATATGGTACCACATTGTTTCCCATATGAAACTTGTATAAGGAATGCTTTTTTCAATATACATGAAGCACCGTGACACGGACAGCTTTTTCACAGTAGAAAATTAGTAATCGGAGGAGCAGAGAGAGAGAAAGTAACGTCAAAGCTTGGATAAATTATACTTTATGCACAATCGGTAGATATACTTATTTATAAGATATAATATAATTGTGTTATTTTTTTGTTTGAGTTATTTAAAATATTATATAAGAATAAGTTATTAAAGGAATTTTTTTTTTCTGTAATTAAAAATTCTCATTTATAGTTTCTGTTATTATTCAATTTAATATAAAAATATTAAATTATTTAATTAAATTTTTGTTGAAACTGTATGACAATCAACATTAATTTTTGTTTGTTCATGTCTATAATAAATGTTTTTATATATCTGTGAATATGTTTGTGTGTCCTTGAATTTTTTGGGTAAAGTTTTAGCTTATTATAGGTATGTAAAAGTCTATTATCAGAAGTAGTACCAACGGCAGCGGCGATAGAAGCAGTAATGACTATAATGGTGGTAGCGGTGGTAGTAGCGGTAGTGGTGGTAGTAGCGGCATCAGTGGCTGTAGTGGCAATGGTGGTAGTAGTGGTGGCGGCAATAGTAATGGTGGCGGTGGCAACAACAGTGGCAGCGACGACATCGGTGGGAGCGGTGGCAGTGGAGGCAGCGGCAATAGTGGTTGTGGCAGCAGCAGCAGCAGTAGCAGTAGAACCGGAAGTAGTGGCAACACCGGAAGCAGGGGCAACATCGAAAGTAGTGGCAGCAATAGCAGAGGTGGCAGTGGTGACAGCGGCGGCGCTGGTAGCAGTGGAAGAAGAGGCAGCAGCAGTGGTAGTTTCGGCATGCAGTTGCAGCACAAGTGGCGGCGGCAGCAGAGTTAGCCACCACAACGGCCAACGATGGCAGCCACTACAGCGTCCAGTGGTGGAAACCACTATAGCGGCCAGTGGCGATAGCCGCTGTATCGGCCAATGGTGATAGCCGCTGCAATGGCGATGGGGGTAACGACTGCATTAGCTGGCTAGTAGAGGCAGTGGCAACAGTGACGGTAGTAGCAGGGGCATTGGTAGCATCATTGGCAGTGGCAGTGGAAGCGACAATGGCAATGGTAGCGGTAGTGGCAGTGGCAGCAGTGGTAGCAACGTCAGCAACATCGAGAGCTGTAGCAACATAAACAAAAACAGTATATACGTATGAATAAAGTTAGTATATACGTACATATAGTACTATAGTATTTTATGTACATATATACTGAGTATATTTGTAATCAGCATATATATACACATATACTACAGTTTTTATGTACATATACTACAGTAATATATATATGATAGAAATGCTAGTATATATTTACATATATACTACAAGATTATATTTTTATCAAAACATAACATTTTTTATTTTAATTTGATTGAGTGGTTTACATTTCTTATAGATATGATACCGCATTGTTCCTCATACAAAGCTTGTATAAGTGATGAGATTTTTCACAACACATTACGTGCCGTTACTCAGACAGCTTTGTAGCAATATAAAAATGGTGATCAGAGGAGCATAGGGAGAGAAAACAACGTAAATGAATGGATATATTTTACGTTATGCACTATCGGTAGATACATTGATGAAAAAGATGTAATAAAATTTTGTTATTTTTTTGTTTCAATTATGTAAAATATTAATTAGAATAAGTTATTAAATGATTTTATTTTTATTTATTATAAATTATTCGTAGTTTCATTTTTTATTCAATTTAAAATAAAAATATTAAATTATTTAATTAAAAAATTTTAAAATAAATTAAATTCTAAAAATTGTGTTGAAATTTAAAAAGTTTGGGAAAAATACCTAGCTAATTTAGCAAGGGAAATCTATATTTTAGCAATGGAATTTTCCTTTGCTAAATTTATTTAGCTAGGGACTATTTCTATCGCTAAAATTTAGTGACAAGTACTTTAGCTTGGGAAATCTTCCATCATTATTTTCGTTTAGCGATAGAAAATCTCATTTAGGTTGCTAATTTAGCTAGGGAATTTATCTTTTTTAGCAAGGAATTTTCCGTCACTAAATTTTTAGTTAGGAATAATTTCCCTTGCTAAATTTTAGCGACCATCACTTTAGATAGGGAACCGATCCATCGTTAATCCATCACTATATCATATTTAGCGATAGAATATGCCCATTTAGCTAGGGATTTGTCCCTTGCTATATTAGATTTTTCTTGTAGTATCTTTATATCTATCAATCTATCAATCTATTAGTATTTCAATCTATCTATCAATATATTTATGAATTTGTCTATCAATTTATCTATCAATAAATCATTTGGACTATCTATATATCTATATATCTACCTTTTTTATATATATCTATCTATATATCAATTTGTCTATCTATCTATTTATAAATATATAAATAAATATATAAATAAATAAATAAATAAATAAATAAATAAATAAATAAATATATATATATATATATATATATATATATCTATCTATGTATCTTTCTAACTATCTATCCATCTATCTATATGTATGTCTACCTACCTATCTATTTGTGTATCTGTCTATCTATCTATTTGTCTATCTATTTGTCTATCTATATATCTATCTATCAATATGTCTATTTATCTGTCTATCTATTTTTTTATCTTTTATATATCTATCTATCTATCTTTATGTCTATCTATAGGTCTATCTATCTATCTATATATCTATCTTTCTATTTATCTATATATATATATATATATATATATATATATATCTGTCAATATATCAATCTATATATTAATCAATCTATCTATCAATCTATCTTTTGATCTATATATTAATCTATATGTCTATTAATCTATCTATCATTCTATCTATGAATCTATCTATGTGTCTATCTATTTATTTATCTATATATCGATCTATAAATTTATCTATGTGTCTATGTATTTATTAATCTATATGTCTATCAATCTATCTATCTATATGTCTATCTATTTATTTATCTATATGCCTATTTATCTATCTATCTATTTATTTAACTATCTATCTAACTTTCTATTTATCTATATATACATCTATCCATCTATTAATCTGTCAATTTATCTATCTATCTATCCGTCAATCAATATATGTATTTATCTATCTTCCATATGTCTATCTATCTGTCATCTATCTTTCCATCTATTTTTCTATCTATCTGTTAATCAATATGTGTATTTATCTATCTTTCCATATGTCTATATATTTGTCTATCTATCTTTCTATCTATCTGTCTATCTAATTTCTATCTAATTTCTATTTATTTTCTATCTTTATGTCTATGAATATGTAAATCAATCTATCTATAACTCTGTATATCAATCAGTCAATCAATCAATCATTCTATTAGACTAGATTTCAATATATCTATATGTCTATAAATTTGTCTATCAATCTATTAATATATTTATCTATCTATCTATTTATCTTTGTATCATTTTATCTCTGTGTTTATGTTTCTATCTGTCTACCTGTTTGTTTGTCTATTATTCTACCTTTAAAATATTCTATCTAACTATTTGTCTAACTATCTATCTATCTATCTATATACCTATCAATCTATATATCTTTCTGTATATCGATCAATCTATCTATCTATCTATCTAAGTAACTATCTATCTATGTATCTATCTATCTGTCTATAAATCTGTCTATCTATCTGTCTATCTATCTATCTATCTATATATTTGTTTATTCTTCTATTTCTATTATTATATTTATCTATCTCTCAATCTATAAATCAATCTATTTATCAATCAATCATTCTATTAATCTAGCTTTTTGTATATCTATCTATCTATCAATCTATCTATCAATCTATTTACCTATTTATCTAATTATCTATTTATCATTCAAATTTTAAATCTATGTGTCTATCTATTTGTCTATCCATCTGTCTGTCTGTATGTCTATTATTATGTCTATCAATCTATTTATCTAGAAAGCTAGCGATCTATCTGTCTATCTAACTACCTATCTATAAATAATCTATATCTATATCAATAGATTTATCTATCTATCTATCTATCTATCTATCTGTCTATCAATGTGTCTATTAATCTACATGTCAATCTGTCTATCATTATGTCTAACAATGTTTCTAGCTATTTGTCTAATATTTGTCTATCTATCTTTCTATTTAATTACCTTTATATATATATATATATATATATATATATATATATATATTTATATATTTATATGTTAATCAATTTCTCTATCTATAAGTCTTTCTTCTATTTATCTATTTGTCTAGCTATCTTTCTATCTATATTTTGATCTTTCAATTTAACTTTCTATCTATCTATAAGTTTATTTGCCAACTTGACTATATGTCTATGTGTCTGTATATATATATATATATATATATATATATATATCTATATCAATATGTTTACCTTTCTATCTATAATTCTATCTATCTTTATATCTATCTTTTTATCTATTTATTTATTTATATATCTATCTATCTAATTGTCTATCTATCTATCTATCTATCTGTCTATCTATCTATCTATCTATATATCCATTTATCTGTCTATCAATCTCTCTAACTATTTTTCTATGATTCTATCAATCTATTGATCAATTAATCTAGCTATCTGTCTGTCAATCTATCTTTCTATCTACTTATCTCTCTATCTATTTGTTTATGCTTCTATCAATTTGTCAATCTATCTATATATCAATCAATCAATCTATCTATCTATCTATATACATATCTTTCTATCTATCTATCGTTATATCTGTTTGTCTATCAATCAATCTATATATCTTTATTTCTATCTTTCTATCTATTTTTTAATGAATGAAATTATCGATCTATCTATCTATCTATTTGTATATCTATCTATCTATCAATGTATCTATTTATCTATCTACTTATCTATCTATCTGCCTATCTATCTATTTTTCTATCTGTCTATCTATATGTCAAAATTTTTGTTTATATTTATGTCAATATTACTTTTTGTCTATCTATATTTCACTCTATTAATTGGTCTGTCTATCTATCTATCTATATGTCTATATATCTATCTATCTATCAATTTATATATCTTTCTTTTTATCAATGTGTTTATTTATTTAACTATAAATCAATCAATCAATCTATCTATCTACCAATATACTTATCTATTTGTTTATCTAGTTGTACATCAGTCATATAT